>OZ035824.1:3365730-3453230 GCA_964034765.1 Knipowitschia caucasica | reverse complement strand
GTTCAGTCCTGGTCCGGTCCTCCTACACAAAGATTTAAATGAGAGACTTTCCGCCCCTGCAACATGTGTTTACCGCAAACATAACAGACCCCCGCCCCTTCTGGCTGAAGGTCCTGGTTTCAAACTCATCACACAAAAGCAGGAAAATAACAACAGTGGGAAAGGTCGGTGTGTTGTTTGGACCCGTGACGACTTTTCACCACAGGAAGACAAGAAGAGAGGCACCAGAGAGAGACCAGAGAGAGACCAGAGAGAGACCAGAGAGAGACCAGAGAGAGACCAGAGAGAGACCAGAGAGAGACCAGAGAAAGACCAGAGAGAGACTAGAGAGAGACCAGAGAGAGACTAGAGAGAGACCAGAGAGAGACCAGAGAGAGACCAGAGAGAGACCAGAGAGAGAGACCAGAGAGAGACCAGAGAGAGACCAGAGAGAGACCAGAGAGAGAGACCAGAGAGAGACCAGAGAGAGACCAGAGAGAGACTAGACAGAGACCAGAGAGAGACCAGAGAGAGACCAGAGAGAGACCAGAGAGATACCAGAAAGAGATCGGAGAGAGACCAGAGAGAGACCAGAGAGAGACCAGAAAGAGATCGGAGAGAGACCAGAGAGAGACCAGAGAGAGACCAGAGAGAGACCAGAGAGAGACCAAAGAGATACCAGAGAGAGACCAGAGAGAGACCAGAGAGAGATCGGAGAGATACCAGAGAGAGAGACCAGAGAGAGACCAGAGAGAGACCAGAGAGAGACCAGAGAGAGACCAGAGAGAGACCAGAGAGAGACCAGAGAGAGACCAGAGAGAGACCAGAGAGATACCAGAGAGAGACCAGAGAGAGACCAGAGAGAGATCGGAAAGATACCAGAGAGAGAGACCAGAGAGAGACCAGAGTTAGAGACCAGAGAGAGACCAGAGAGAGACCAGAGAGAGACCAGAGAGATACCAGAGAGAGACCAGAGAGAGACCAGAAAGAGATCGGAGAGAGACCAGAGAGAGACCAGAGAGAGACCAGAGAGAGACCAGAGACCAGAGAGAGACCAGAGAGAGACCAGAGAGAGACCAGATAAAGACCAGTGAGAGACCAGAAAGAGATCGGAGAGATACCAGAGAGATACCAGAGAGAGACCAGAGAGAGACCAGAGAGATACCAGAGAGAGACCAGAGAGAGACCAGAGAGAGATCGGAGAGATACCAGAGAGAGAGAGAGAGAGACCAGAGTTAGAGACCAGAGAGAGACCAGAGTTAGAGACCAGAGAGAGACCAGAGAGAGACCAGAGAGAGACCAGAGAGAGACCAGAGAGAGACCAGAGAGAGACCAGAGAGAGACCAGAAAGACCGGAGAGAGACCAGTTTTGTGTGTGTGTGTGTGCGTGCGTTTCTCTCTGTGTGTGTGTGTAGATGTGTGTGGGTGTGTGTGTGTCTTTGCGTGTTTGTGTGGGTGTGTGTTTGTGTGTGTGATTGTGTGTTTGTGTGTAGGGGATTGTGGGATTGATGGTTGAGTGCCTTTTCAATCGAGCACAAACGGCTCCAGCGGCGAAACTGGAAACATTTGATTCTATTTATTTGTTATTTTTATCATGTGTTAAAACCATAGAGCGTGTATCAGGAGTGTGACATCACCTCGTTAGCATTAGTGTGGAACGAGCTGATTTGAAAATAAGCTAATTTCCTTATATGGGCGTGTCTTTCCCCTGTTTATGTCATAACAGGGACAGTTGTGTTGCTAAAACGGTTGCTAAGGCAGTGGCTAAGGTGGTTGCTAAGGAAGTGGCTAAGGAAGTTACTAAGGTAGTGGCTAAGGTGGTTGCTAAGGCAGTTGCTAAGGTGGTTGCTAAGGAAGTGGTTAAGGTAGTTTCTAAGGCAGTGGCTAAGGTGGTTGCTTAGGCAGTTGCTAAGGTGGTTGCTAAGGAAGTGGCTAAGGTAGTTTCTAAGGCAGTGGCTAAGGTGGTTGCTAAGGCAGTTGCTAAGGTGGTTGCTAAGGAAGTGGCTAAGGTAGTTTCTAAGGCAGTGGCTAAGGTGGTTGCTAAGGCAGTTGTTAAGGTGGTTGCTAAGGAATTGGCTAAGGAAGTTGCTAAGGCAGTGGCTAAGGTGGTTGCTAAGGCAGTTGCTAAGGTAGTGGCTAAGGTGGTTGCTAAGGCAGTTGCTAAGGTGAGGCGACAGTAGCTCAGTTGGTAGAACATTGGCCTGTGAGCCAGAGGGTCACAAACCCGACTCTCACCATCTGCTGTTGTTGTGTCCTTGGCAAGACACTTAACCTCTGGGAACACCAGCCACCGTGGGGCGGCTGTGGCTGTAAAGTGCCAAACTGCCGTTGTGTCCTTAGGCAAGACACTTTTCCCCCATTGCCTAGAATGAGTCTGGTGTGTGTGTGAATGGTTGGTGGTGGTGGGAGGGGCCGATGGCACAGACTGGTTGCCTCGCTTCTGTCAGTGTGCCCCAGGGCAGCTGTGGCTACAGTAGTAGTTTATCACCACTGTGTTTGGAGTGAATAAATAATGACATGTAAAGCGTCTTTGAGTGTTGTATAAAACCGATGCATTATTATTAAGGTGGTGGCTAAGGCATGTTGCTAAGGCGGTTGCTAAGGAAAGAGAGAGACCAGAGAGAGAACAGAGAGAGAACAGAGAGGGACCAGAAACAGACCAGAGAGAGACCAGAGAGAGACCAGAGAGAGACCAGAGAGAGACCAGAGAGAGACCAGAGAGAGACCAGAGACCTTTTCTGCTGTAACTGTTTTGTTTAAAAACACAACAAAGATGAAAAAATGTTTCATTATTTTAAGATAAACTTTTTGTATTTAAATTATGAAAATCTATTTTCATATTATATTATATTATTATACCTGGTTCAGACCTGGTTCAGTCCTGGTTCAGTCCTGGTTCAGTCTTGGTTCAGTCCTGATTCAGACTTGGTTCTGTCCTGGTTCAATCCTGGTTTAGTCCTGATCCTGGTCCAGTCCTTGTCCAGACCTGGTTCAGTCCTGGTTCAGACCTGGTCCAGTCCTGCTCCAGTCCTGGTCCAGTCTTGGTTCAGACCCGGTACAGTCGTGGTTCAGTCCTGGTCTCTTAAGTCTCATGTTTCTGAATCAAATGCATCTGAATAAATAAAACACAGGACGTCCGCCGCCTCAGGCCTGGACTTTATTAGACCCAGATCTGGTCCTGGGCTGAACCAGGACTGAACCAGGACTGAACCAAGACTGAACCAGGTCTGAACCAGGACTGAACAGGACTGAACCAGGACTGAACCAAGACTGGACCAGGACTGGACCAGGACTGAACCAAGACTGCACCAGGACTGGACCAGGTCTTCTCATGAGGTCATGTTAGGAGCAGCAGTGTGTACAGACTGTATATAGTTGGACAATGCTAACCCGCTAGCTCAACAAAGCCCAATAGAGAAGTGCTCATGGATGAAGTTTGGCTCCAACTCCAACACTATTGACCTACATGTAAATGTAAACTCCTCCAGCTCAGTTACCGTTTGTGTCTCTCACCATTTTGGGCTTCAATCCTGGAGTTTATTTGGTAAATCCAGATGTGAGCCATATAAGGATCAACCAATCAGAGGCCTTAATTCTCCAGCGTGCCTTGGCAACCGTCCTAGCAACCTCTCTGGGGTCCCACAGGGCTCCGCTCTCGGACCAACACACTTCATCTTAAAGGAGCTGTGTTTAAGACGAGGCGAACACTATAGAACCCAGATCTGGACCACTTTGGACTAAACCTAGCCTGGCCTTATCCATCCGTACACAGTAAACTCAGATCCAATCGTTTCAATCTGCAAAAGGAGTTAGCCCCTCCCACCTGTTAACGGAGTCAATGGAGCACCTCCAGACCTTAGTACGAAATGTCATTTGTACTATGGTGTGGTACGACCAGGCTAGGTTAAACCTGGTTCAGACCTGGTTTAGACCTGATTTAGTCCTGGCTCAGACCTGGTTCAAACCTAGTTCAGTCCTGGTTCAGTCCTGGGGTAGACATGGTTAAGTCTTGTCTCAGTCCTGGCTCAGACCTGGTTCAAACCTGGTCGAGTCCTGTTTCAAACCAGGTCCAGGTCTTAACAGGACCTGGTTAAGACCTGGTTCAGACCCCTCTGTTGGGTCCAGAGCAGGTCCAGGTCCGGGAGGCTCAGGTCTAAACAGATCCATGTGGTCCTCGTTAAAGACTCAGGAAACGAGATTCTGTCTGAGTTCAACTGAGGACGGAGTACAAGTACTACAAGTATTAGAGGTACTACAAGTACTAGAGGTACTACAAGTACTACAGGTATTAGAGGTACTACAAGTACTAGAGGTACTACAAGTACTACAGGTATTAGAGGTACTACAAGTACTACAGGTACTAGAGGCACTACAAGTACTAGAGGTACTACAGGAAGTACAGAGGCGGCACGGTGGCTGAGTGGATAGCACTCTCAGCAAGAAGATCCTGGGTTCTAATCCCGGTGTTATTTAGACTAAAGTTACAGACCTGAGCTTTAAACATGTGTTATTTAGACTAAAGTTACAGACTTGAGCTTTAAACATGTGTTATTAGATTAAAGTTACAGACCTGAGCTTTAAACATGTGGTATTAGATTAAAGTTACAGACCTGAGCTTTACTGATGTCTCAGTTTCTTCTTCATGTGTTTTTGATGAGGCCCGTGACCCCTGCGTGACCCCAGCTCAGGTGTCGACAGCAGAGGGCGCTGTCATGGAAACAGCTGAGTCCGTAAGGTTCTCACACTGTGTTGAGTCCATATGGTTCTCACACCGTGTTGAGTCCATATGGTTCTCACACTGTGTTGAGTCCATATGGTTCTCACAGTGTGTTGAGTCCATATGATTCTCAGTGTAGAAGGAAACACAACATGGCCGCCGCTATCGCCATGGTAACAGATATCGCGCTCTAGACCCGTGTGCAGTATGAGAGCGTGTCCGCCAGAGGGCACTGTCTCTCTGAGCAGAGGACTGGACTGAAGCACGAACCATGAACGTAACATTCAATAAATATAAAATATAAACTATAAATACATTAAAATTAATAAAGTACAGTAAAACAAACGGAAGTGAACAGACACAACACACTGAACATGAGAAACATCACTTTATGAAAATAAACAAAAGGAATTATATTATTATAAAGATCATAAAGTGTGAAGAGAGACGTGTTTCTGTCTGCTGCATGAGAAGACTGATGTGTGAGGGAGCAGCGTCTGCACTCAGAGCTCTATCAGACACATGTGGTGAGAGGGAGCAGCGTCTGCACTCAGAGCTCTATCAGACACATGTGGAGGGAGCAGCGTCTGCACTCAGAGCTCTATCAGACACATGTGGAGGGAGCAGCGTCTGCACTCAGAGCTCTATCAGACACATGTGGAGGGAGCAGCGTCTGCACTCAGAGCTCTATCAGACTGTTGTGATGAAGAGGGAGCAGCGTCTGCACTCAGAGCTCTATCAGACTGTTGTGGTGAAGAGGGAGCAGCGTCTGCAGTCAGAGCTCTATCAGACTGTTGTGATGAAGAGGGAGCAGCGTCTGCAGTCAACCTGTCTGACCATATAAGGATATACTATCTCACACAGCTCTTTATGAACCATGTGTCAGTGTTTTTATGAACCATGTGTCAGTGTTACCAGCAGACACGGACACGACACAAACATAATATTCAGTTTGAAGGAGACGCACTTCCACTTTTCAGCACAAGAGGACGCCACTGATTTTAGAATGCCTAGAATGAGTCTGGTGTGTGTGTGAATGGTTGGTGGTGGTGGGAGGGGCCAATGGCACAGACTGGTGGCCTCGCTTCTGTCAGTGTGCCCCAGGGCAGCTGTGGCCACAGTAGTAGTTTATCACCACTGTGTTTGGAGTTAATGAATGTGAAGTGTTGATTTTTTATTATTACTCAAGAGAGACCAGAGAGGGACCAGAGAAGGACCAGAGAGAGAGACCAGAGAGAGACCAGAGAGAGACCAGAGAAGGACCAGAGAGAGACCAGAGAGAGACCAGAGAGAGACCAGAGAGAGACCAGAGAGAGACCAGAGAGAGAGAGAGAGAGACCAGAGAGAGACCAGAGAGCGACCAGAGAGCGACCAGAGAGAGCGACCAGAGAGAGACCAGAGAGAGACCATAGAGAGACCAGAGAGAGAGACCAGAGAGAGACCAGAGAGCGACCAGAGAGAGACCAGAGAGAGACCAGAGAGAGAGACCAGAGAGAGATCAGAGAGAGAGACCAAGGAGAGAGACCAGAGAGAGAACTGAGAGCGACCAGAGAGAGAGACCAGAGAGAGATCATGGAGAGAGACCAGAGAGAGACCAGAGAAAGACCAGAGACAGACCAGAGAGAGACCAGAGAGAGACCAGAGAGAGACCAGAGAGAGACCAGAGAGGGACCAGAGAGAGAGACCAGAGAGAGACCAGAGAGCGACCAGAGAGAGACCAGAGAGAGACCAGAGAGAGACCAGAGAGAGACCAGAGAGAGAGACCAGAGAGAGACCAGAGAGAGATCAGAGAGAGAGACCAGAGAGAGAGACCAGAGAGAGAGACCAAGGAGAGAGACCAGAGAGAGATCAGAGAGAGAGACCAGAGAGAGATCAGAGAGAGAGACCAGAGAGAGAGACCAGAGAGAGAGACCAAGGAGAGAGACCAGAGAGAGAACTGAGAGCGACCAGAGAGAGAGACCAGAGAGAGATCATGGAGAATGACCAGAGAGACCAAGAGAGACCAGAGAGAGACCAGAGAAAGAGACCACGGAGAAAGACCAGAGAGAGAGACCAGAGAGAGACCAGAGACAGACCAGAGAGAGACCAGAGAGAGACCAGAGAGAGACCAGAGAGAGAGACCAGAGAGAGACCAGAGAGAGACCAGAGAGCGACCAGAGAGAGACCAGAGAGAGAACGCAGAGAGAGAGACCAGAGAGAGACCATAGAGAGACCAGAGAGAGAGACCAGAGAGAGACCAGAGAGCGACCAGAGAGAGAGACCAGAGAGAGAGAGACCAGAGAGAGACCAGAGAGAGAGACCAGAGAGAGATCAGAGAGAGAGACCAGCGAGAGAACTGAGAGCGACCAAGGAGAGAGACCAGAGAGAGAGCCCAGACAGAGACCAGAGAGAGATCAGAGAGAGACCAGAGAGAGAAAGCAGAGAGAGAGACCATAGAGAGACCAGAGAGAGAGACCAGAGAGAGACCAGAGAGCGACCAGAGAGAGATCAGAGAGAGAGACCAGAGAGAGACCAGAGAGAGATCAGAGAGAGAGACCAAGGAGAGACCAGAGAAAGACCAGAGACAGACCAGAGAGAGACCAGAGAGAGACCAGAGAGAGAGACCAGAGAGAGAGACCAGAGAGAGAGACCAAGGAGAGAGACCAGAGAGAGAACTGAGAGCGACCAGAGAGAGAGACCAGAGAGAGATCATGGAGAATGACCAGAGAGACCAAAGAGAGACCAGAGAGAGACCAGAGACAGACCAGAGAGAGACCAGAGAGAGACCAGAGAGAGAGACCAGAGAGAGACAAGAGAAGTAAGTAAGTAAGTAAGTAAGTAATTATTTATATACCGCCTTTTCACTGCAGATCAGAGTCACAAAGCGGTTTACAATTGTTATTTTTTTGGGCACTTGTCTCTCACTCCACACAGAGATGGGAGCGGGGTCACCAGTACAGGAGGTGCATGCCAGAACTATTGTACATATTTTTAGCGGTAGGGGAAACCAGAGTACCCGGAGGAAACCTACGCAGACACGGGGAGAACATGCAAACTCCACTCAGAAAGGCCCTGGTCCGACCGGGATTCGAACCCAGGACCTTCTTGCTGAGAGGCGAGAGTGCTATCCACTCAGCCACCGTGCCGCCCAAGAGAGAGACCAGAGAGCGACCAGAGAGAGACCAGAGAGAGAACGCAGAGAGAGACCATAGAGAGACCATAGAGAGACCAGAGAGAGAGACCAGAGAGAGACCAGAGAGCGACCAGAGAGAGACCAGAGAGAGACCAGAGAGAGACCAGAGAGAGAGACCAGAGAGAGATCAGAGAGAGAGACCAGAGAGAGAACTGAGAGCGACCAAGGAGAGAGACCAGAGAGAGAGCCCAGACAGAGACCAGAGAGAGACCAGAGAGAGAAAGCAGAGAGAGAGACCATAGAGAGACCAGAGAGAGAGACCAGAGAGAGACCAGAGAGCGACCAGAGAGAGACCAGAGAGAGAGAGACCAGAGAGAGATCAGAGAGAGAGACCAGAGAGAGACCAGAGAGAGAGACCAGAGAGAGAGACCAGAGAGAGATCAGAGAGAGAGACCAAGGAGAGAGACCAGAGAGAGAACTGAGAGCGACCAGAGAGAGAGACCAGAGAGAGATCATGGAGAGAGACCAGAGAGAGACCAGAGAAAGACCAGAGACAGACCAGAGACAGACCAGAGAGAGACCAGAGAGAGACCAGAGAGAGAGACCAGAGAGAGACCAGAGAGGGACCAGAGAGAGAGACCAGAGAGAGACCAGAGAGCGACCAGAGAGAGACCAGAGAGAGAACGCAGAGAGAGACCATAGAGAGACCAGAGAGAGACCAGAGAGCGACCAGAGAGAGAGACCAGAGAGAGATCAGAGAGAGAGACCAGAGAGAGACCAGAGAGAGAGACCAGAGAGAGAGACCAGAGAGAGATCAGAGAGAGAGACCAGAGAGAGAACTGAGAGCGACCAAGGAGAGAGACCAGAGAGAGAGCCCAGACAGAGACCAGAGAGAGACCATGGAGAGAGACCAGAGACATAGACCATGGAGAATGACCAGAAAGAGACCAGAGAAAGACCAGAGAGAGCGACCAGAGAAAGACCAGAGAGAGACCAAAGAGAGACCAGAGAGAGACCAAAGAGAGACCAGAGAGAAACCAGAGAGAGACCAAAGAGAGACCAGAGAGAAACCAGAGAGAGACCAGAGAGAGACCAGAGAGAGACCAGAGAGAAACCAGAGAGAGACCAGAGGGGGACCAGAGTGAGATCATTTCTAGACACCCAGAAAAGAACACACAACACATTTGTAACTGCTTCATAATCAGAAAAATAATCAATAAATAATGATCCGTGCAGATGTGACAGGTGTCGGTTCAGGATTGTTCCAGGATTTAGAGAACTCAGCTCTAAACTAAGGCGTGAATCTGACTTTTGACTCTCACCACAGTTACCATAGTTACCATAGTTACCAGGAGAGATGTCTGGGCTGCTCCATCCCGAGAAACTATCGCTCTTTGGATTGTGAAATCTTACACAAGAAGATTCAATTCCACCTGTAGGCCCTCCTCCTTCTGGTCTCTTTCTCTGGACTCTCTCTCTGGTTTTTCTCCATGGTCTCTCCCTCTCCCTCTGGTTCCTCTCTGGTCTCTCTCTGGTTGTTTGGTCTCTCTCTGGTCTTTGGTCTCTCTCTGGTCTTTGGTCTCTCTCTGGTCTTTGGTCTCTGGATCTACATTCACTGATATCTCCCTCTGGAACCAGCCCTCGGTCTCCCCTGTTACTGACCAGAGCTACGGCCCTGCTCCCCCTCCTCCTCCACGGCATCCACGGGACCCCCCCCTCCCTCTCCTCCCCTCCCCCCTCCACCCCCTCCCTCCCTCCCCTCCCTCTGCAGCCGGCCCACGAGCTCCTCATCCCGGCTTCTAACCATGCCACCTCCCCGGGCTCTGAGCGCTCCTCTGCGGACACACGCAGCCCCAGCCTCGGCCTCTCCTCCCCGGGAGCCTCCGCAGTGACACCGACTCTCCGCTCTGCTCTCTGCCCGCTCAGGAGCACTCTCCCCGGACACTTTGGCTCGCGCTGCCCGCTCCTGTCTCACGGTTCGCATTGGGACTGGCAAACTCCGGGCAAAGTGGCAGCATGCTCCCCTCCTCCGCGGGACCTCTTCCATAATCTCTCTGTGTTTGCTTTTCCCCGCTGGTGCTCCGGGTCCCGGGACACAGCGCGGAGTGGAACCCGCGAGTGAGAGCGCGTCCCCCGGACTCGGCTCGCTGGACAAGCCGTTTGCGAGCTCTCTTTTCCCGGACACTTTGTCACATGCCTTCCCCGGGAGCTCGGACTCAACAGATATCTCTAGTTTCTGATGCCAAGGGATTCGAACCAAGTGTGTGCTTGAACCAGGGCTGTCATTTTGAACCAGTTTGAGTGAATTTAAGTCAAACTCAAGTGTTGAGCTGTTTCGCAGAACTCCTTGATTCCTGGATGTTTTCATGGACTTCAGCCTCTGTAATCTTTAATCCGGACCTCCGCTGCTCTCCCCGGGCACGGCTCGGTCCTGCAGCCGCCTGTGGAGCTCACTCCCCGCGGTCCCTCCTCTCGCCTCGCCCCCCTGGATGCTCCGGACATGTCCCGTTTGTGTCGCCCCGGACCCGCACGCGCTCCCGGCCCCCACGCGCGTGCACGTGCCTGTCCCGTTACCCAACGCGCGCGCACGTGTAGAAGCAGTGTGATGTGAACGCGCGTCGCATACTTTTTTTTATTTTTGCAACTTTATTTTGTTGTTTTGTTCCCGGAGACAACTGTTACGCCCCCGCCCCCCCTCTCCACGTGCACGTCCAGGCACGTGCACGTACCCCCTCTCTCACACGCACGCGCAGCCCCGGTGTCGCGCGCCTCGGAGCAGCCCGGGACAGTGATGTATTCTCCGCTCTGTCTGACGCAGGTGAGCGGCGCCTTTTTCTGATCATTTTTACCAAAGTTCAGGAACTTTCTGATTATTTAAAAACAAAACCGTTTTTTAAATTATATCAAAACAACTTTATATAAATATTTCAAGAGTTTAGGGACAGTTTGAGACTTAATTAACATGATGAAGACCCTAGGGTTTAGACGCTCACTTCAGAAAGTATTGTATTAAAGCTGGGGTACGTAACTTTAGTCAGATCAGACAGATCCCTGTGAGTCACTGTTGGACTCTTTGGGCTCAGAGCTGATTGGCTGAGAGAGGGGGGTCCTCCCTTTGTCACGTTTCTGTCTCAAGAATCTGATCCAAAGATGAGACTGAGACAGAAATACATGATGGTCTCTCTCTCTGGTCTCTCTCTGGTCTCGCTCTGGTCTCTTTGGTCTCTCTCAGGACTCTTTTAGGTCTCTCTCAGGTCTCTTTGGTCTCTCTCAGGACTCTCTTAGGTCTCTCGCTAGTCTCTCTCTGGTCTCACTCAACAACAGAAGCAACAGTTTTAGAGCCAGGAACCAGAGACATGTGTTTATACAGTTCTGTTGTTGCTCTAAAGTCACAAACCCCAGCTTTAGAGTCACATACCCCAGCTTTAAAGTCACATACCCCAGCTTTAGAGTCACATACCCCAGCTTTAAAGTCACATACCCCAGCTTTAAAGTCACATACCCCAGCTTTAGAGTCACATACCCCAGCTTTAAAGTCACATACCCCAGCTTTAGAGTCACATACCCCAGCTTTAAAGTCACATACCCCAGCTTTAAAGTCACATACCCCAGCTTTAGAGTCACATACCCCAGCTTTAAAGTCACATACCCCAGCTTTAAAGTCACATACCCCAGCTTTAAAGTCACATACCCCAGCTTTAAAGTCACATACCCCAGCTTTAAAGTCACATACCCCAGCTTTAGAGTCACATACCCCAGCTTTAGAGTCACATACCCCAGCTTTAGAGTCACATACCCCAGCTTTAAAGTCACATACCCCAGCTTTAAAGTCACATACCCCAGCTTTAAAGTCACATACCCCAGCTTTAAAGTCACATACCCCAGCTTTAATTCTCGCTCCACTGTGAACACTGAGCTCTGCGTCGTTTGATTCTGGAGCTAATTTGAGAAGATTAATCCTGAATTAGAACAAATCCTATAATCACAACACACTGTTCTACACACACATACACAGACACACACATACACAGACAGACACACACACACACACACACACACACACACCCACACACACACACACACACACACACACACAGAGACACACACAATAGGCCACAGGTGCGTAAAGTCAGAGGCAGTGTCTCCTCTTGACTTGAGGCAGATGCTAACAGGATGTGATGGTCCGGTCTCTCCCTGGTCTCTCTCTGGTCTCTCTCTGGTCTCTCTCTGGTCTCTCTCCGGTCTCTCCCTGGTCTCTCTCTGGTCTCTCTCTGGTCTCTCTCTGGTCTCTCTCTGGTCTCTCTCTGGTCTCTCTCTGGTCTCTCTCTGGTCTCTCTCTGGTCTCTCTCTGGTCTCTCTCTGGTCTCTCTCTGGTCTCTCTCTGGTCTCTCTCTGGTCTGTCTCTGGTCTCTCTCTGGTCTCACTCTGGTCTCTCTCTGGTCTCTCTCTGGTCTCTCTCTGGTCTCTCTCTGGTCTCTCTCTGGTCTCTCTCTGGTCTCGCTCTGGTCTCTCTCTGCTCTCTCTGGTCTCTCTCTGGTCTCTCTCTGGTCTCTCTTTGCTCTCTCTCTGCTCTCTCTCTGGTCTCTCACCCTGGTCTCTCTCTGCTGTCTCTGGTCTCTCACTGGTCTCACTCTGGTCTCTCTCTGGTCTCTCTCTGGTCTCGCTCTGGTCTCTCTCTGGTCTCTCTCTGGTCTCGCTCTGGTCTCTCTCTGGTCTCTCTCGGGTCTCGCTCTGGTCTCTCTCTGGGCTCTCTCTGGTCTCTCTCTGGTCTCTCTCTGGTCTCGCTCTGGTCTCTCTCTGGTCTCTCTCTGGTCTCTCTCCGGTCTCTCCCTGGTCTCTCTCTGGTCTCTCTCTGGTCTCTCTCTGGTCTCTCTCTGGTCTCTCTCTGGTCTCTCTCTGGTCTCTCTCTGGTCTCTCTCTGGTCTCTCTCTGGGCTGTCTCTGGTCTCTCTCTGGTCTCTCTCTCTGGTCTCTCTCTGGTCTCTCTCTGGTCTCACTCTGGTCTCTCTCTGGTCTCTCTCTGGTCTCGCTCTGGTCTCTCTCTGCTCTCTCTGGTCTCTCTCTGGTCTCTCTCTGGTCTCTCTTTGCTCTCTCTCTGCTCTCTCTCTGGTCTCTCACCCTGGTCTCTCTCTGCTGTCTCTGGTCTCTCACTGGTCTCACTCTGGTCTCTCTCTGGTCTCTCTCTGGTCTCGCTCTGGTCTCTCTCTGGTCTCTCTCTGGTCTCGCTCTGGTCTCTCTCTGGTCTCTCTCTGGTCTCGCTCTGGTCTCTCTCTGGGCTCTCTCTGGTCTCTCTCTGGTCTCTCTCTGGTCTCGCTCTGGTCTCTCTCTGGTCTCGCTCTGGTCTCTCTCTGGTCTCTCTCTGGTCTCTCTCTGGTCTCTCTCTGGTCTCTCTCCGGTCTCTCCCTGGTCTCTCTCTGGTCTCTCTCTGGTCTCTCTCTGGTCTCTCTCTGGTCTCTCTCTGGTCTCTCTCTGGTCTCTCTCTGGTCTCTCTCTGGTCTCTCTCTGGTCTCTCTCTGGTCTCTCTCTGGGCTCTCTCTGCTGTCTCTGGTCTCTCTCTGGTCTCACTCTGGTCTCTCTCTGGTCTCTCTCTGGTCTCTCTCTGGTCTCACTCTGGTCTCTCTCTGGTCTCTCTCTGGTCTCGCTCTGGTCTCTCTCTGCTCTCTCTGGTCTCTCTCTGGTCTCTCTCTGGTCTCTCTTTGCTCTCTCTCTGCTCTCTCTCTGGTCTCTCACCCTGGTCTCTCTCTGCTGTCTCTGGTCTCTCACTGGTCTCACTCTGGTCTCTCTCTGGTCTCTCTCTGGTCTCGCTCTGGTCTCTCTCTGGTCTCTCTCTGGTCTCGCTCTGGTCTCTCTCTGGTCTCTCTCTGGTCTCGCTCTGGTCTCTCTCTGGGCTCTCTCTGGTCTCTCTCTGGTCTCTCTCTGGTCTCGCTCTGGTCTCTCTCTGGTCTCTCTCTGGTCTCTCTCCGGTCTCTCCCTGGTCTCTCTCTGGTCTCTCTCTGGTCTCTCTCTGGTCTCTCTCTGGTCTCTCTCTGGTCTCTCTCTGGTCTCTCTCTGGTCTCTCTCTGGTCTCTCTCTGGGCTGTCTCTGGTCTCTCTCTGGTCTCTCTCTCTGGTCTCTCTCTGGTCTCTCTCTGGTCTCACTCTGGTCTCTCTCTGGTCTCTCTCTGGTCTCGCTCTGGTCTCTCTCTGCTCTCTCTGGTCTCTCTCTGGTCTCTCTCTGGTCTCTCTTTGCTCTCTCTCTGCTCTCTCTCTGGTCTCTCACCCTGGTCTCTCTCTGCTGTCTCTGGTCTCTCACTGGTCTCACTCTGGTCTCTCTCTGGTCTCTCTCTGGTCTCGCTCTGGTCTCTCTCTGGTCTCTCTCTGGTCTCGCTCTGGTCTCTCTCTGGTCTCTCTCTGGTCTCGCTCTGGTCTCTCTCTGGGCTCTCTCTGGTCTCTCTCTGGTCTCTCTCTGGTCTCGCTCTGGTCTCTCTCTGGTCTCGCTCTGGTCTCTCTCTGGTCTCTCTCTGGTCTCTCTCTGGTCTCTCTCTGCTCTCGCTCTGGTCTCTCTCTGGTCTCGCTCTGGTCTCCTCAGTCCCTCAAGTTCCTCTTGGACAGATTCCAGCGTCTTCTTTAAAAAACGCCTCCAGCTGAAAACAAAACATTTTGTTCAGAATCAGAGAAACACAGATTCTCCTTTAACGTTCTCCTCCGTGTGTTTGTGTTCCGCCCAAATGGGGACGTTGTTTATTGTCAATTCCCAAACGAAAGATTAGAGAAAAACAGGAAATGCAATAATAAAACACACGCAGCAGCACCGACCAAGTTTAAAACTGATTTTTCAACATACCTTTTTGTAGCTGCAGCTAACAGACGGTATACAGCCAGGCAATGCTAACCCACTAGCATCAATGAAGCCCAATAGGGAAGTGCTCATGGAGAAGTTTTGGCTCCACCAGCTCAGTAGCCGTTGGTGTCACATGGTTTAGCGCCCTCTGTGATCCTGGTGTTTATATGTGCAATTATCTTTTTTAATCCAGATATGAACTGTATAAGGATCGACCAATCAGAGGCCTTGATTCGCGCGGGCAAACTCCAGCTCGCCTTAGCAACCGTCTTAGCAACACACATGCCCCTATTGAGGCGCAAAGCTAACGTCGTCGTAACTAATGCCCATATAAGGACATCAGCTCCAACTAGCTCATGTTCAAATGAGCTTCTTCCGCATTGAGGCTAACAGTATGGATCACATGGGGAAGGGGCTAATGCTAACATGCTAGTTAGCAATTAGGAAGGGTTGGTAGAGGATTGGTCTTTGGGCCTGAAGGTCGTGGGTTCGAGCCCACCGTAAGACCTACTTCACGATTCCCACTGATGACTGCTGTTGTTGTGTCCTTGGGCAAGACACTTAACCCCACTTTGCCTGAAGCCCCCACTGAAAGATCTCAGCTCCTGTGGACTCAGCACCTGCAGGAGGATCAATGAGGGGCTGGTGCTGTGACTGCCTCCCCCGACCCAGGAATGGATTAAGGGGAAGAAGATGGATGGACAGTGTTGTGTTTGTGTACGATTTGTATCATCAATTAACACAGAACAAGTTTGATCCAGTTTTTTCGAAAGGTTTTTCGCACCTCAGTCACAGTCTGTTCTATATAATTTGGTTTCTCTCTCTTTCTCATTCTGGTCCCTCTCTGGTCCCTCTCTGGTCCCTCTCTGGTCCCTCTCTGGTCCCTCTCTGGTCCCTCTCTGGTCCCTCTCTGGTCTCTGAATGCAAAAATACACACAGGAGCTATTGGTCCATAGGGAGTGGGATGACTGAGGCTGTAGATCCAGGACTGAGGCTGTAGATCCAGGACTGAGGCTATAGACCCAGGACTGAGGCTGTAGACCCAGGACTGAGGCTGTAGACCCAGGACTGAGGCTGTAGATCCAGGACTGAGGCTATAGACCCAGGACTGAGGCTGTAGACCCAGGACTGAGGCTATAGACCCAGGACTGAGGCTGTAGACCCAGGACTGAGGCTGTAGACCCAGGACTGAGGCTGTAGATCCAGGACTGAGGCTGTAGACCCAGGACTGAGGCTGTAGACCCAGGACTGAGGCTGTAGATCCAGGACTGAGGCTGTAGACCCAGGACTGAGGCTGTAGATCCAGGATTGAGGCTGTAGACCCAGGACTGAGGCTGTAGATCCAGGACTGAGGCTGTAGACCCAGGACTGAGGCTGTAGACCCAGGACTGAGTGTGTAGATCCAGGACTGAGTCTGTAGACCCAGGACTTAGTCTGTAGACCCAGGACTTAGTCTCTCTTTACCTCAATAGCTCTGAGTCTCTTCTTCTTTTGGTTTTCTCGTTGCTGTTTTTGTGTTAGACCTTCTCTCGCTCTTTGCTTGTGTTTTGCGCCTCCTAAATAAATGTGACTCCCCCCTATCCCCTCCCCCCTCCTCCCCTCCCCCCTTTCATCCCCTCCCTCTGGTTCCAGGACGAGTTCCATCCGTTCATCGAGGCGCTCCTGCCGCACGTCCGCGCCTTCGCCTACACCTGGTTCAACCTTCAGGCGCGTAAACGGAAGTACTTCAAGAAGCACGAGAAGCGCATGTCGAAGGAGGAGGAGCGCGCCGTGAAGGACGAGCTCCTCGGGGAGAAGCCGGAGGTGAAGCAGAAGTGGGCCTCGCGCCTCCTCGCCAAACTGCGCAAAGACATTCGGCCCGAGTTCAGGGAGGACTTTGTTCTGACGGTGACGGGGAAGAAGGCGCCGTGCTGCGTCCTCTCCAACCCCGACCAGAAGGGCAAGATGAGGCGCATCGACTGTCTGCGGCAGGCCGACAAGGTGTGGCGCCTGGACCTGGTCATGGTCATCCTCTTCAAGGTAACTCTAATCTGGCTCTAAAAGGGCTCTAATCTGGCTCTAATCTGACTCTAATCTGGCTCTAATCTGGCTCTAATCTGACTCTAATCCGACTCTAATCTGGCTCTAATCTGGCTCTAATCTGGCTCTAATCTGGCTCTAATATGACTCTAATCTGGATCTAATATGGCTCTAATCTGACTCTAATCTGACTGTAATCTGACTCTAATCTAACTCTAATCTGACTCTAATCTGGCTCCAATCTGGCTCTAATATGACTCTAATCTGGATCTAATATGGCTCTAATCTGACTCTAATCTGACTGTAATCTGACTCTAATCTAACTCTAATCTGACTCTAATCTGGCTCTAATCTGACTCTAATCTAACTCTAATCTGACTCTAATCTGACTCTAATATGACTCTAATCTGACTGTAATTGGCTCTAATCTAACTCTAATCTGGCTCTAATCTGACTCTAATCTGGCTCTAATCTGACTCTAATCTGGCTCTAATCTGACTCGAATCTGACTGTAATTGGCTCTAATTTAACTCTAATCTGGCTCTAATCTGACTCTAATCTGGCTCTAATCTGACTCTAATCTGGCTCTAATCTGACTCGAATCTAACTCTAATCTGACTCTAATCTGACTCGAATCTGGCTCTAATCTAACTCTAATCTGACTGTAGTCTGGCTCTAATCTAACTCTAATCTAACTCTAATATGACTCTAATCTGGCTCTACTCTGACTCTAATCTGGCTCTAATCTGACTCTAATCTGACTAAAATCAATTTAAACTCTAATCTGATATTGGTCCTTGTCACATTCAGAGCTGGTTCTAAGATTGTAATGATCATGTTTTTCAATCTTTGAATTGTATGCTACAGAGAAGTATACTGCTGGTCTCTCTCTCTCTGGTCTCTCTCTCTCTCTCTAACCCTTCCCTCTGTTTAAAGGGGATCCCTCTGGAGAGCACAGACGGAGAGCGTTTGGTGAAGAGCCCGCAGTGCGCCAACCCCGCGCTCTGCGTCCAGCCGCACCACATTGGCGTCTCCGTCAAGGAGCTGGACCTGTACCTGGCCTACTTCGTACACGCAGGTAACACTCGATGTGTGCTGGGGCTAAGCAGGGCAGGGCCGGGGTCGTGCAGTGATGGGAGACTGCTGTAGCGACCGAGGGGCCAGACTTCATCCTGGTCCTGGTCCTGGTCTCTGGGAGGTCTGTGGCAGAGGAACAATGTGAGAACTTAGAGATGCTGGTCTTGGTCCTGGTCGTGGTCTCGGTCCTGGTCGTGGTCTCGGTCCTGTTGTAGTCTCAGTCCTGGTCTTGGTACTCGTCCTGATCCTGGTTTTGGTCCTTGTCTTGGCGATTCCAAATGTTCTTTCTGGTCTGTCATGGTCCTGGTGCTGGTAGCCCTGGTTCTAGTCCTGTTCCTGCTCCTGGTCCAGCTGGTCCCAGCCTAATCCTGGCCCTGGTCCTGGTCCATCCATCCATCCATTTTCTACCCTTTAATCCATTTCTGGGTCAGGGGGGTGACAGTCAGAGATGCCACCCAAGTCTCATAGCACCAGCCCCAGGGTCCTGGTTGAAATTAATTTCTGTGTGAAGTAAAAGTTGAGGATTTTAATGAGGAGAGATTTATTTGCACTTATCCTGATTGCAGTGATAAAAGTCTAACGAGACAATTACCATGAAGCAGACCAGAGGGAGACCAGAGGGAGACCAGAGAGAGACCAGAGGGAGACCAGAGAGAGACCAGAGAGAGACCAGAGGGAGACCAGAGAGAGACCAGAGAGAGACCAGAGAGAGACCAGAGAGAGACCAGAGAGAAACTGCTTGTCTCTGTTTTCAAACAGCAAAGTCACGGTTGCATTTGGACAAAGATCTCAGTGATTCCTCAGTCCTTTAACCGAGAACATTCTGATCAAAAACAGGCACCATTTAGACACAACAAAAACAGCAACTTCAGTCTTGGCTCTGGACTTGGTCTTGGTCTGGTCTTAGTCTACGTCTTGGTCTTTGTCTGGTCTCAGCTTCACTATTTCTTCTGTCGTCTGAAGCAGCTGATGTGGTGTTGGTCTTGGTCCGGTCTTGGTCCTGGTCTTGGTCCCAGTCTGGTCCCGGGCTGGTCCTGGTCCTGGTCTGGGCCTTAGGATCTCCTATTGTCCGTTATCTATAGCAGCTGTTGTTGTCTTGGCTCATGTCCTGGTTGGATTCTTGTCTTGCCCTGGTCTTGGTTCTGGTCTGGTCCCAGTCTGGTCTTGGTCCCTGGTCTAGTCTTGGTTCCAGTCTGGTCCTTGTCTGGTCCGAGTCTAGTCTTGGGCCTGATCTTGGTCCCGGTCTGGGCCTCAGCATCTTCCATTCTCCCTGTTGTTTCTATATGGTGTTGTGGTCTTGGCTCAGACCCTGGTCTTGGTCCTGGTCTTGGTCTAGTCTCGGTCTGGTCCTGGTCCTGGTCTGGGCCTCAGCATCTCCCATTCTCCCCGTTGTCTGCAGCAGCTGTTGTGGTCTTGGCTCGGCTCCAGAGGAACCAGGACGTCTCCCTGTGTTCCATTTAATTATTCACCACAAAAAATAACAAAAAGTGAATTATTCAAAAAGATTTAACAGAATTCTTCACAGATGCTAACAGTGCTAACCCGCTAGCTCAATGCTAACCCTCAAACTCAATTTAGCCCCATGGGAAAGTGCTCATGGACGAAGTTTGGCTCCTATTAACTCACTACATGTAAAAGTGTCTGTGATCCTGGTGTTTTTATTGTGATATTTTCTTTGTAAATCCAGTAATGAGTCATAAAGATTAAAAACATTCTCACTTCTCCCGATCTCCATAAAGTTGTCAACGCCCTCATCTTCTCACGCCTCGACTACTGCAACTCCCTCCTCTCCGGTCTCGACGCTAAATCCCTCTCCCGCCTCCGACTGGTCCAGACGCAGCAGCCAGACTTCTCACTGGTGTTAACAGAAGGGAGCACATCACCCCTGTCTTAGCGCCCCTCCACTGGCTCCCTGTGCGTTTTAGAATTGATTTTAAGATTTTACTGATTACTTTTAAAGCTCGTTTAGGTCTGGCACCCAGCTATATTTCTGAACTTTTAACCCCCTACGAGCCCCCCCGCAGCCTTAGATCCTCGGGCAGGTCCCTGTTGACTGTTCCAAGGTCGAGGCTCCGGACGAAAGGAGACCGAGCCTTCTCTGTCCGCGCTCCTCGGCTTTGGAACCACCCGAGGAGATAAGGCTAGCACCATCAGTATCCTCGTTTAAATCTCTTCTTAAAACCCACTTTTATCAAACAGCTTTTAACTGTTAGTTTTAAACTTCACTTAATGTCTGCTTTGTCTTTGTTGTGTCTCTTTTGTGTTTTGCTCTGTTTGCTTTGTGTTTCTGTATCTAATTATTTTGACCTTGTATTTTGACTGTTTTTATTGTTTATCATGCTGACTGTGCAGCGCTTTGTAAACACTGTTTTTAAAAGTGCTATACAAATAAAGATTATTATTATTATTATAAAGCATCGACCAATCAGGAGCCTTCTGTAGCTGAATATGGCTCTAGCAGCGAATAGCGCGACTGCAGTCAGGCCAGGCACCTGATTGGCTCTTGGTAACTAGGTTGTTGCTATCCACAACAATCCACATCCCTGCTCAAATATCCTGTCTGTTTGAGGGAGCTCCTCTCTGGTCTCTTTCCTCTGGTCTCTCTCCTCCTGGTCTTTCCTCTGGTCTCTCTCCTCTGGTCTCTCTCCTCCTGGTCTCTCCTCCTGGTCTCTCCTCCTGGTCTCCCTCTGGTCTCTCCCCTGGTCTCTCCACTGGTCTCTCCTCCTGGTCTCTCTCCTGGTTTCTCTCCTGGTCTCTCTCTGGTCTCTCTCTGGTCTCTCCTCTGGTCTCTCCTCTGGTCTCTCTCTGGTCTCTCTCTGGTCTCTCTCTGGTCTCTCTCTGTTCTCTCCTCTGGTCTCTCCTCTGGTCTCTCCTCTGGTCTCTCCTCTGGTCTCTCCTCTGGTCTCTCTCTGGTCTCTCTCTGGTCTCTCCCTTGTCTCTCTCTGTTCTCTCCTCTGGTCTCTCCTCTGGTCTCTCTCTGGTCTCTCCTCTGGTCTCTCTCCTCCTGGTCTCTCTTCTCTGGTCTCTGTCCTGGTTTCTCTCTGGTCTCTCCTCTGGTCTCTCCTCTGGTCTCTCTCCTGGTTTCTCTCCTGGTCTCTCTCTGGTCTCTCCTCTGGTCTCTCTCCTCCTGGTCTCTGTCCTCTGGTCTCTGTCCACTCAGCAGCTCATAAATCAGAGCTGATGTCTCTGCAGTAAACGCCTCACGGTGCGTTCAGGGTCTCTCCGGGAAACCAGACACTGGTGAGACCGACTATACTGCAGAGGAGGGGAGAGAGGAGAGGGGGGAGGAGAGGGGAGAGAGGGAGAGGAGAGGAGAGAGAGGGAGAGGAGAGGGGAGAGAGGGGGGGAGGAGAGGAGAGAGGAGAGGAGAGGGGGAGATAGGAGAGAGGAGAGGAGGAGAGAGGAGAGAGGAGAGGAGGAGAGAGGAGAGGAGGAGAGAGGAGAGAGGAGAGGAGGAGAGAGGAGAGGAGGAGAGAGGAGAGAGGAGAGGGGGGGGGAGGAGAGAGGAGAGGAGGAGAGAGGAGGAGAGAGGAGAGGGGGGGGAGGAGAGAGGAGAGGAGGAGAGAGGAGTGAAAAGGAGCGAGAAATAGAAAGGAAAGGAGAGGACACCAAATCTATGAGAAAGCACCTTAAAGTTGGGAACATAACTTTCAGACCACAACAATAGTTTCTGGATCAGTTCAGATTTTTTAGACAGAAAAGTAAAAAAGTGAGGACCACCCTCTCTCAGCCAATCAGCTCTCAGCCAATCAGCTCTCAGCCAATCAGCTCTCAGCCAATCAGCTCTCAGCCAATCGGCTCTCAGCCCAGAGATAGTGACTTTTTATTACACAAAAAATAAAATCCTCTCTTCTCCTCTCCTGTTTCCGCTCCTCTCTCGTCTTCTCCTCAACTCTTGGAGAAACAATCGTTATTTATGAGGCTAAAGTTACGTACCCCGACTTTAAAGTCACTTAGTGCAACGATTCAGCTACAGGTGATGGATTCTCACTGATGTAGGAGGCACGGTGGAGGAGCTAGGAGACAGGAAGTAGGCTGTAGGAGCTAGGAGACAGGAAGTAGGCTGTAGGAGCTAGCAGACTAGATAGGACGGAGGAGCTAGGAGACAGGAGGTAGGAGTTAGGGAGTTAACGGCGTGGGCTCTGATTGGTGGAGAGTCCTCCGTGTCTTTGCTGAGAACCTTGAGAAGCGCTGACTCATGGGAAATGTAGTCATGACATCATTGGCTCGCCCCTCGCTGAGAGAGAGAGAGAGAGAGAGAGAGAGAGAGAGAGAGAGAGAGAGAGAGAGAGAGAGAGAGAGAGAGAGAGAGAGAGAGAGAGAGAGAGAGAGAGAGAGAGAGAGAGAGAGGCGTCTGTTCAAATGTAAAACTTTGAGACGAAACAAATCCTGAAAAGATCCTTAGTTTGTGCCACAGAAATGTCAGTGTTGCATCATCAGTCACAGAAAGAGGAGCACACAAGCTAACTCTGTGCTAACATAAAGCTCTAGCTTTAGCGTAATAAAGAAGCTGGTGTAATTTGCAGATCGGTGCAGCGTGCGCAGTGATGTGGTGAAGAGGGAGCAGCGTCTGCAGTCAGAGCTGTATCGGACCGTTGTGGTAAAGAGGGAGCTGAACCGAAAGGCAAAGCTCTCAATTTACCGATCAATCTTCGTTCCCTCCCTCACCTATGGTCATGAGCTTTGGGTAATTTTAGCTTAGCTTTGGGAAAGAACGAGATCGCGGATACAAGCGGTCCAAATGAGCTTCCTCCGCAGAGTGGCTGGGCGCTCCCTTAGAGATAGGGTGAGGAGCTCAGTCACACGGGAGGAGCTCGGAGTAGAGCCGCTGCTTCTCCACGTCGAGAGGAACCAGTTGAGGTGGCTCGGGCATCTGTTCAGGATGCCTCCTGGACGCCTCCCTGGGGAGGTGTTCCGGGCACGTCCCACCGGGAGGAGGCCCCGGGGAAGACCCGGGACACAGGGGGACTATGTCTCTCAGCTGGCCTGGGAACGCCCTGGGGTCCCCCCGGACGAGCTGGAGGAAGTGTGTGAGAGGGAAGTCTCCCCGCGACCCGGCAACGGATGAAGCGTAAGAAAATGGATGGATGGGTCTGGGGCAGTGGACACATGTGGTTCATGAGTTTTAAAACAGATGCAAAGTTGATGTAACCTTAAATTTAATTGTATAGAATCATAAACACCAGGGGTGTCCAAACATTTAGTTCAGACTAGTCCAAGGGCCGACATCATGGACTGAAAAACTTTGGAGCTTTACCAGGATCTATAACTGAGCTGAAGTTGGCTGAATGACACATGTTACAGTAGCACCTTTAACTGAAGTGACACAATCAAAAACCAACGACTGAAATCCTGATCTTCTGGGCTTTAGAACGTCTATGGCTGAGCTGGAGTTGGATGGATGACACAGTGAACTTGTGTCGATGATCTTAAAGACAACTTTGGGTTCGCACGACAGAGGGCCACATAAACTGACACTGAGGGCCGCTATTGGCCCCCGGGCCTGAGTTTGGACAGGCCTGATATAGACCAGCAAGAGAACAGTCTGAGACCAGCAGGAGAACAGTCTGGGACCAGCAAGAGAACAGTCTGGGACCAGCAGGAGAACAGTCTGAGACCAGCAGGAGAACAGTCTGGGACCAGCAAGAGAACAGTCTGAGACCAGCAGGAGAACAGTCTGAGACCAGCAGGAGAACAGTCTGAGACCAGCAGGAGAACAGTCTGGGACCAGCAAGAGAACAGTCTGAGACCAGCAGGAGAACAGTCTGAGACCAGCAGGAGAACAGTCTGAGACCAGCAGGAGAACAGTCTGGGACCAGCAGGAGAACAGTCTGGGACCAGCAAGAGAACAGTCTGAGACCAGCAGGAGAACAGTCTGGGACCAGCAGGAGAACAGTCTGAGACCAGCAGGAGAACAGTCTGAGACCAGCAGGAGAACAGTCTGGGACCAGCAGGAGAACAGTCTGAGACCAGCAGGAGAACAGTCTGAGACCAGCAGGAGAACAGTCTGGGACCAGCAGGAGAACAGTCTGAGACCAGCAGGAGAACAGTCTGGGACCAGCAGGATAACAGTCTTGGACCAGCAGGAGAACAGTCTGGGACCAGCAGGAGAACAGTCTGAGACCAGCAGGAGAACAGTCTGGGACCAGCAGGATAACAGTCTTGGACCAGCAGGAGAACAGTCTGGGACCAGCAGGAGAACAGTCTGGGACCAGCAGGAGAACAGGAGAGAGAGGGGAGAGGAGAAGGGGGGAGTGGGGAGGAGAGGAGAGGGGAGGGAGAGAGGGGAAGGAGAGACAGGGGAGAAGAGAGAGGAGAGGAAAAGCAGAGAGAGGGAGGAGAGGGGAGAAGTAAGGGAGGAGAAAGAAGAGGGGAGAAGGGAGAAGTGAGAGAGAAGCAGAGGAGAGAGACCAGAGAGAGACCAGGGAGAGACCAGAGAGAAGCAGAGAAGAGAGACCAGAGAGAGACCAGGGAGAGACCAGAGAGAAGCAGAGGAGAGAGACCAGAGAGAAGCAGAGGAGAGAGACCAGAGAGAAGCAGAGGAGAGAGACCAGAGAGAGACCAGAAAGAAGCAGAGGAGAGAGACCAGAGAGAGACCAGAAAGAAGCAGAGGAGAGAGACCATGTACAAACACATGTTATTGATTAGTCTAAACTTACGTTCCCAGCTTTAATCTCCCTCTGCGTCTCGAGGAGCAGCTGCTGTTCCCACACTCAGCCTCATTTGCATAGCCCCGCCCCCTCGTTAACCGCGTCTGCTTAAAACAAAAGTGGAAATACATTTGTAATCCTGACTCACTCAATCCCACGATTAAAGCTCGGGGTCGTAACTTTAGTCTCATCAACAACACGTGTGTGAACAGAACGGGTCTAAAGTAAAAAGTGAACATATCAGACCCCTGTGAGTTACTATTTGACTCTTTGGGCTGAGAGGTGATTGGCTGGATATCTAGTCTCTCTCTGGTCTCTCTCTAGTCTCTCTCTGGTCTCTCTTTAGTCTCTCTCTGGTCTCTCTTTAGTCTCTCTAAGGTCTCTCTCTGGTCTCTCTCTGGTCTCTCTCTGGTCTCTCTTTAGTCTCTCTTTAGTCTCTCTCTGGTCTCTCTCTGGTCTCTCTCTGGTCTCTCTTTGGTCTCGCTCTGGTCTCGCTCTGGTCTCTCTCTGGTCTCTCTCTCTGGTCTTTCTTTGGTCTCTCTCTTTGGTCTCTCTTTGGTCTCTCTTTAGTCTCTCTTTGGTCTCTCTTTGGTCTCTCTTTGGTCTCTCTTTGGTCTCTCTTTGGTCTCTCTTTGGTCTCTCTCTGGTCTCTCTCTGGTCTCTCTTTGGTCTCGCTCTGGTCTCGCTCTGGTCTCTCTCTCTGGTCTTTCTTTGGTCTCTCTCTTTGTTCTCTCTTTGGTCTCTCTTTAGTCTCTTTCTGGTCTTTCTTTGGTCTCTCTCTTTGTTCTCTCTTTGGTCTCTCTTTGGTCTCTCTTTGGTCTCTCTTTGGTCTCTCTCTGGTCTCTCTCTGGTCTCTCTTTGGTCTCGCTCTGGTCTTGCTCTGGTCTCTCTCTCTGGTCTTTCTTTGGTCTCTCTCTTTGGTCTCTCTTTGGTCTCTCTTTGGTCTCTCTTTAGTCTCTCTTTGGTCTCTCTTTGGTCTCTCTTTGGTCTCTCTTTAGTCTCTCTTTGGTCTCTCTTTGGTCTCTCTTTGGTCTCTCTTTGGTCTCTCTTTGGTCTCTCTCTGGTCTCTCTCTGGTCTCTCTCTGGTCTCTCTCTGGTCTCACTCAGCACTTAACAGTGCTCTATGAGTCCCGATCCTCCACAGCGCCCCCTGTGGCTCGACGAAGACAGGCATTTTGGCTCTGATGAACGAGAACATGGACTGGACCATTTGATTGTGCCCAGTTTTCGTACACTTTTCTCTCATGCACTTTGTCTCGTGCACTTCTGTCCCAGGACACACTCGCCGCCTCGTGCACACTCGCCGCCTCGTGCACGCTTGCCCCTCGTGCACACTCGCCGCCTCGTGCACGCTCGCCCCTCGTGCACACTCTGCTCTGGGACTCTCGCTCGGATCGATTCAGAAGCTGCAGCTTTAATGCTCTCATCAATAATGAACATGGGGTCCTCACGTGACACACAAACACACACACAGAGACACAAACTCAGACACACAGACACACACACAGACACACATAAACATACACACACACACACATACACACAGAGACACACACACACAGAGACACAAACTCAGACACACAAACACACACACAGACACACATAAACATACACACACAGACACAAACATACACACAGACACACACAAACATACACACACACACAAACTCAGACACACATAAACATACACACAGACACAAACATACACACACACACAGAGACACAAACTCAGACACACAGACACACATAAACCTACACACACAGACAGACACACACACACAGAGACACACACAAACATACACACACACACACACACACAGACACACACACACACACACACACACACATAAACATACACACACAGACACAAACATACACACACACACACACATACACAGACACACACACACACAGAGACACACACACACACACAGACACACACACACACACACACACACACACACACACACACACACACACACACACACACACACACACACACAGACACACACAAACCACCTGTGTGTTATTTGTGGCTAAAGTTACGACCCTGAGCTTTAAACATGATAAAGTTTACTTTAGGGTCGTTCCCACAGTTTGAGACTCTGTCCTGGTCTGACCTGAGTCACATGACCTCAGTCCAGCAGCGATCCATAAACCAGAGACCGGGTCAGACCAGGACCAAACCAGCACTGAACTAGGACTAAACCAGGGCTGAACCAGGACTAAACCAGGACTAAAGCAGGACTGAACCGGCACTAAACAAGGACTAAAGCAGGACTGAACCGGCACTAAACAAGGACTAAACCAGGACTAGACTGGCACTAAACCAGGACTAAACCAGGTCTAAACCAGGACTAAACCAGGACTAAAGCAGGACTGAACCGGCACTAAACAAGGACTAAACCAAGACTAAACCGGCACTAAACCAGGACTACACCAGGTCTAAACCAGGTCTAAACCAGGACTAGACCAGGACTAGACCAGGACTAAACCAGGACTAGACCAGGACTAAACCAGGACTAAACCAGGACTAAACCAGGACTAAACCAGGACTAGACCAGGATTATAACACAACTAAAGTAAAGTAATTAAGTCAAATGTTGTGAACAAATCAGAGCACATCCTGCAGCCTTCATCAAGACAGAGCTGATTGGCTGAGAGCTGATTGGCTGAGAGCTGATTGGCTGAAAGAGGGTGGTCCTCACTTTGTCCCTTTTCTGTCTAGAAAAATCTGGTCTAAAGATGTGAGACAGAAATACATGAAAACTACAGATCGAAGAAACTGTTTTAGAGCCAGAACCAGAGACATGGGTTTGTTGAGTCCTGTTGGTCTGAAAGTCACGGACCCCAGCTTTAAAACCACTGGATCATGAACCCACACTGAGGACCAGGCATTTTGGCTCAGATGTAACTTTAAAGGCATTCAATTTGAATAATGAGGAAATCCTGGTTTAGACCTGGTTTAGACCTGGTCCAGCTGTAGGGAGTAGGACAGAGGAAGTAGGAGTTAGGAAGTAGGAAGAAGGACGTAGGAGGTAGGAGGTAGGAGGTACGGAGAGTGCATCAGGACATAATTCACAGAGTGCAGTTTGAGAAATGGCTGCAGCTCCATTATCAAAATGGGCTGAGTCACTGCAGCGGAATCCTAATGAGACCAGGACCAGGACTGAGACCAGAGACTAGGGACCAGGACTGAGACCAGGACTGAGACCAGGACTGAGACCAGGACTGAGACCAGGACTGAGACCAGAGACTAGGGACCAGGACTGAGACCAGGACTGAGACCAGGACTGAGACCAGAGACTAGGGACCAGGACTGAGACCAGGACTGAGACCAGAGACTAGGGACCAGGACTGAGACCAGGACTGAGACCAGGACTGAGACCAGAGGCCAGGACTGAGAGTTGAGAGAGACCACAGAGAGAAAAGAGAGAGAGAGAGATGAGAGAGGGACCAGAAAGAGACCAGAGAGACTGGAGAGAGAGACCAGAGAGAGACTAAAAAGAGAGACCAGAGAGAGACCAGAGAGAGACTAGAAAGAGCGACCAGAGGGACCAAAAAGAGACCAGAGAGAGACCAGAGAGAGACTAGAAAGAGCGACCAGAGGGACCAAAAAGAGACCAGAGAGAGACTGGAAAAAGAGACCAGAGAGAGACCAGAGGGAGACTAGAAAGAGGGACCAGATACTGAAACTAGAGACACACCATGGGTAGACCAGACCATGGTTCGTGTCTGGGACCATAGCTGCTACTGCTGCTGCTGCTGCTGGTGGTGCTGGTGCTGCTGAATCTGGTGCCTCTGAACACCCACAGTTTGACCTCTGACCTCTGCCTGAAGCTCTGTGTTTTAGGAAGCTGCAGCTGCACAAAAATATTCAGCAGATCGATAACTCGCTCATAAATATAGATGCTCAGAAACACGACGAGCTAAAGCTGAGGTTCGTAACTTTAGCCTCATGAATAACACCGTTTGTCTCCGTGTGAGAGAGACCCCTGTGAGCTGAGAGCTGATTGGCCGAGAGAGGGGGGTCCTAAAGATCAGACAGAGACACGGGTTCTATTGGTCTGAAAGTTACAGACCCCAGCTTTAAAGTCACCTACAGAGAGAGAGAGAGAAACAAGAGAGAGAGACCAGAGAGAGAGACCAGAGGGAGACCAGAGAGAGAGACCAGAGGGAGACCAGAGAGAGAGACCAGAGGGAGACCAGAGAGAGAAACAAGAGAGAGAGACCAGAGAGAGAGACCAGAGGGAGACCAGAGAGAGAGACCAGAGAGAGAGACCAGAGGGAGACCAGAGGGAGACCAGAGAGAGAGACCAGAGAGAGACCAGAGGGAGACCAGAGAGAGACCACAGAGTTCATAGAGAGACCAGAAAGAGAGACCAGAGAGAGACCAGAGGGAGACTAGAGAGAGAGAGACCAGAGGGAGACCAGAGAGAGACCAGAGGGAGACCAGAGAGAGACCAGAGAGAGAGAGACCAGAGAGAAACCAGAGAGAGACCAGAGAGAGACCAGAGAGAGAGAGACCAGAGAGAAACCAGAGAGAGACCAGAGAGAGACCAGAGAGAGACCAGAGGGAGACCAGAGAGAGACCAGAGGGAGACCAGAGAGAGACCAGAGGGAGACCGGAGAGAGAGACCAGAGAGAGAGACCAGAGAGAGACCAGAGAGAGACCAGAGGGAGACCAGAGAGAGACCAGAGGGAGACCGGAGAGAGAGACCAGAGAGAGAGACCAGAGAGAGACCAGAGAGAGACCAGAGGGAGACCAGAGAGAGGGAGACCAGAGAGAGACCAGAGAGAGACCAGAGGAAGACCAGAGAGAGACCAGAGAGAGACCAGAGAGAGACCAGAGGGAGACCAGAGAGAAACCAGAGAGAGACCAGAGGAAGACCAGAGAGAGACCAGAGGGAGACCAGAGAGAGACCAGAGGGAGACCGGAGAGAGAGACCAGAGAGAGAGACCAGAGAGAGACCAGAGAGAGACCAGAGGGAGACCAGAGAGAGGGAGACCAGAGAGAGACCAGAGAGAGACCAGAGGAAGACCAGAGAGAGACCAGAGGGAGACCAGAGAGAGACCAGAGGGAGACCGGAGAGAGAGACCAGAGAGAGAGACCAGAGAGAGACCAGAGAGAGACCAGAGGGAGACCAGAGAGAGGGAGACCAGAGAGAGACCAGAGAGAGACCAGAGGAAGACCAGAGAGAGACCAGAGAGAGACCTCCTTTAAAGTCTTTGTGTATTTTCATATTTTCTAAACGTTTTGTGGAAACCGTTTGAAGTGCTGCAGGAGATTGTTCCAGTTTAATCAGAGACATAAATATCTGGATTAATCCTTCGTTTTCCTGCGATATTTAAAGAAGCCGCGACGAGGACGTTCTCAGACGGATTACAACGTCACAAAGAGCCTATAGAAACCCTGTGCTCGTAACCATGGTAACGGCCAAACGCCCTCTTCACACATGTGCCGTGGTACGGATCAGGAAAATAGAAACAGAAGAAAAACATTCATTAAAAATAATAGTCATCACATATAAATATACTTTTAATTTAAGTTTTCTGAGGAGAAAAATAAAAACTTTGTTAAATTATTAGACTAAAATGTAATACAGTCAAGTTAAAATCAACATTTTACAAATAATTTTATCACACACTTTTTACGCTAAATATCTTATCTCTCGTCTCTCCCGGTCTTTCTCTGGTCTCTCTCTGGTCTCTCTGGTCTCTCTCTGGTCTCTCTCTGGTCTCTTGTCTCTCCCTGGTTTCTTGTTGATCTATCTCTGGTCTCTCTGTGATCCCTCTGTGGTCTCTCTCTGGTCTCTCTGGTCTATCTCTGGTCTCTCTGGTCTCTCTCTGGTCTCTCTGGTCTATCTCTGGTCTCTCTGGTCTCTCTCTGGTCTCTCTGGTCTAACTCTGGTTTCTCTCTGGTCTCTCTCTGGTCTCTCTCTGGTCTCTCTCTGGTCTCTCCCGATCTTTCACTGGTCTATCTCCGGTCTCTCTCTGGTCTCTCTCTGGTCTCGCTCTGGTCTTTCACTGGTCTATCTCCGGTCTATCTCCGGTCTCTCTCTGGTCTCTCTCTGGTCTTTCACTGGTCTATCTCCGGTCTCTCTCTGGTCTCTCTCTCTGGTGTCTCTCTGGTCTCTCTCTGGTCTCTCTCTGGTCTCTCTCTGGTCTCTCTCTGGTGTCTCTCTGGTCTCTCTCTGGTCTCTCTCTGGTGTCTCTCTGGTCTCTCTCTGGTCTTTCACTGGTCTATCTCCGGTCTCTCTCTGGTCTCTCTCTGGTCTTTCACTGGTCTATCTCCGGTCTCTCTCTGGTGTCTCTCTCTGGTGTCTCTCTGGTCTCTCTCTGGTCTCTCTCTGGTCTCTCTCTGGTCTCTCTCTGGTGTCTCTCTGGTCTCTCTCTGGTCTCTCTCTGGTGTCTCTCTGGTCTCTCTCTGGTCTTTCACTGGTCTATCTCCGGTCTCTCTCTCTGGTCTCTCTCTGGTCTTTCACTGGTCTATCTCCGGTCTCTCTCTGGTGTCTCTCTCTGGTGTCTCTCTGGTCTCTCTCTGGTCTCTCTCTGGTCTCTCTCTGGTGTCTCTCTGGTCTCTCTCTGGTCTCTCTCTGGTGTCTCTCTGGTCTCTCTCTGGTCTCTCTCTAGTGTCTCTCTGGTCTCTCTCTCTGGTCTCTCTCTGGTGTCTCTCTGGTCTCTCTCTGGTGTCTCTCTGGTCTCTCTCTGGTCTCTCTCTGGTGTCTCTCTGGTCTCTCTCTGGTCTCTCTCTGGTGTCTCTCTGGTCTCTCTCTGGTGTCTCTCTGGTCTCTCTCTGGTCTCTCTCTGGTGTCTCTCTGGTCTCTCTCTGGTGTCTCTCTGGTCTCTCTCTGGTGTCTCTCTGGTCTCTCTCTGGTCTCTCTCTGGTCTCTCTCTGGTGTCTCTCTGGTCTCTCTCTGGTGTCTCTCTGGTCTCTCTCTGGTGTCTCTCTGGTGTCTCTCTGGTCTCTCTCTGGTGTCTCTCTGGTCTCTCTCTGGTGTCTCTCTGGTCTCTCTCTGGTGTCTCTCTGGTCTCTCTGGTGGTGAATCTAAAATTACTATCAAACACTGATCTGAAAACAAACCCTCGTCTTTGTCCCGGTGTTGTTGTGGTCTGAGTCCGGTCTCTTTGTGAGAACAGGTGTCTCTCTGCTCCGCTCTGACGCCCTGAAACAAAAGTCTGTCGCCGCAGCAACTGCAAACAAGAGCTGCTTAATTACATATGCAAATGAGGTGATTAAATATGCAGATGAGGCGTGGGAGCGGAGGCGAGAGGAGGTACTCACCGCCCCTCCCCCACCCGCGCAGACGGGTGAGGAGACGCAGGGTTCAGGGAGGGAGAGAGGACCAGGATGAGCTGCACTACCCCCTGGTGGCAGAGGAGGGGAGTGACAGGGAGACCAGAGAGAGACCAGAGGGAGACCAGAGAGAGACCAGGGAGAGAGACCAGCGAGAGACCAGGGAGAGTCCAGAAAGAGACCAGAGAGAGACCAGAGGGAGACCAGCGAGAGACCAGAGAGAGATCAGAGAGAGTAAAAAGAAAGAGTCCAGAGAGAGACCAGAGAGAGAGACCAGAGAGAGAGACCAGAGGGAGACCAGAGGGAGACCAGAGAGAGAACAGAGAGAGACCAGAGGGAGACCAGGGAGAGACCAGAGGTAGACCAGGGAGAGAGACCAGAGAGAGAGAGACCAGAGAGAGAGACCAGAGGGAGACCAGGGAGAGAGACCAGAGGGAGACCAGAGAGAGAGACCAGAGGGAGACCAGAGAGAGAACAGAGAGAGACCAGAGACAGACCAGAGAGAGACCAGAGGGAGACCAGAGAGAGAGACCAGAGGGAGACCAGAGAGAGAGCAGAGAGAGAGACCAGAGGGAGACCAGAGAGAGAACAGAGAGAGACCAGACAGAGACCAGAGAGAGACCAGAGAGAGACCAGAGAGAGACCAGAGAGAGACCAGAGAGAGACCAGAGAGAGAGACACGAGGCACCTGCTGGAGACCAGAGTCAAGAGGGAGACCAGAGAGAGATCACAGGAACACCTGAGACCAGAACGAGATCAGAAAAAGACCAAAGAGAGAGATCAGAGAGAGACCAGAAAGATAGACCAGAGTCAAGAGGGAGACAGGAAAGAGACCTGAGAGAGACCAGAGGAACACCAGAAACCAGAAAGAGATCAGAAAGAGATCAGAGAGAGACTATAGACACTTGTTCCGTTGACAAATCTTCAACAGCACGGTGGCTGAGTGGATAGCCAAAGTCCAAGGCATCAAAAATGCCATCACCTCCACAGTAGAAATTACAATCCAACAGCCAGTGAAGCTTTTTGGGCTGACACATTTTACACCAGTACAAAATGAAACTGTCCGAATGATTATTACAAGTCTGAGTTCTTCCACATGCAGCCTGGATATATTACCTCCTAGATTTCTAAATCTGTTCTGAGCAGTCTTTTACCTTCACTCACGCATATAGTAAATATGTCTCTTGAATCTGGAACATTCCCAATGGCGCTGAAAACGGCAGTCATCAGACCCCTCCTAAAAATGAGGAGTCTGGATGCCTTGGCACTGAAAAGTTATCGGCCCATTTCAAATCTGCCTTTCATGGGTAAAATTCTAGAAAAAGTTGTCTATCAACAACTTACAGAATTTTTAATAATCAATCACTCTTTTGATATGTTCCAGTCTGGTTTTAGACCCCACCACAGCACAGAGACCGCTCTAGTGAAAAGTCTCAGTTCTTATCCTGTTAGATTTAAGTGCTGCTTTCGACACTGTCGATCATGGTATCCTCATTCAGAGACTTGAGGACTGGGTTGGTGTTTCTGGTACAGCCCTAAGCTGGTTTATGTCCTACCTACAGGACAGAAAGTATTTTGTGGAGATCGGAAACTGTATCTCAGACCATCTGGCCCTAACCTGCGGAGTGCCACAGGGATCCATCCTGGGGCCTCTCCTGTTTAATATTTACATGCTGCCTCTGGGTAGGTTAATACACAGTAATAACGTGTCCTATCACAATTATGCTGACGATACTCAGGTCTATGTGTCCCTGACAGCAGGAGAACATGGACCAGTGGACTCGCTCCTTCACTGTATCCAACAAATCAGTGATTGGATGCAAAATAACTTTCTCCAGCTAAACACAGAAAAAACTGAAATTATTGTTTTCAGACCTCAAAAACAAAGAGAGAGCATTATCTGCCACCTCCAGTCTCTCTCCCTAAAACCCTCAACTCAGGTCAGAAATCTAGGAGTAATAATGGACTCAGACTTAAATTTCAATAGCCACATATCCTCTGTGACGTCATCAGCTTACTTCCACCTAAGAAACATTGCTAAAATTAAAAACATAGTGTCTAAAGCAGACTTGGAGATTCTTATCCATGCATTTGTCTCCAGTAGGTTAGACTACTGCAATGGCCTGCTCACAGGTCTGTCCAAACAGGCTGTAAAACAGCTGCAGTCCATCCAAAATGCTGCAGCTCGAGTCCTGACTAGAACCAGGAAGTACGACCATATTAGTCCGGTCCTCAGGTCTCTGCACTGGCTTCCTGTGGCTCAGAGAATAGACTTTAAAGCAGCTTTACTTGTGTACAAGTCTCTCCATGGCCTCGCACCAGGGTACATCCGCGACATGTTGGTGCCATATGAACCAACAGGGTTCGGGCTCTGAGGAGCACAGGGACTGGACTCCTGTTAGTGCCCAGAGTCGGAACTAGACATGGGGAGGCTGCGTTTCAGATTCATGCAGCTAGAGTCTGGAACCGTCTTCCCGAGAATGTGAGACAGGCGTCTACTCTAGCAGTTTTTAAAACTGAACTGAAAACAGTTCTTTTTAGCTGTTGCATACAAGTGAGTGAATGATTTTATATTTGTTTTTATCTTTAATCTTTTTAATGCGCTATGACTATTTATGATTGTAATCCCTTGTGTGATTTTAATGTTTTACGGTTTTTAACTACTTGTGTGATTTTATATATCTTGTGCTCTTAATCTGTCTTTTTATGTTTACATTAAATTCTAATGTTTGATGATTTATGCATGATGTTATATGGGTTGTGAGGCGCTTTGCGTTGCCTTGTGTAAAAAAAGGCGCTCTACAAATAAATGTTGATTGATTGATTGATAGCACTCTCGCCTCTCAGCAAGAAGGTCCTGGGTTCGAATCCTGGTCGGACCAGGGCCTTTCTGAGTGGAGTTTGCATGTTCTCCCCGTGTCTGCGTAGGTTTCCTCCGTGGTACTCCGGTTTCCCCTACCACTAAAAATATGTCCAATAGTTCTAGCATGTGCCTCCTGTACTGACCCCGCTCCCATCTCTGTGTGGAGTGAGAGACAAATGCCCAAAAAATAACAATTGTAAACCCGCTTTGAGACTCAGATCTGCAGTGAAAAGGCGGTATATAAATGATTACTTACTTACTACTTACTTACTCAACATAAACTCAAATCATGAAAAAAATTTAGCGTTTTGCTTTTTTGATCCAGATGAAAAAAGTTTGGACATCTGCTCTCTCTCTCCTGTCTCTCTTTAGACTTTTCGATCCATACCCACTATGTGTGTGCCTGTGTGTGTGTGTGCCTGTGTGTGTGTGTGTGTGTGTGTGTGTGTGTGTGTGTGTGTGTGTGTGTGTGTGTGTGTGTGTGTGTGTGTGTGCGTGTGTGTGGTTGAGGGGTACCACAAGGGTGCGTGTTTGTCCCATTGATATTCCAACAAGGATCAGTGTAAGTTTGCTGAGTATGTGAAGATGATACACAAGGAGGCGTCTGGGGTGTGGGAGGCTGAGTGAGGGAGGGGTCTGGGGAGGGGGAGGCTCAGTGAGGGAGGCGTCTGGGGAGGGGGAAGCCGGACTCGCGGGGATACACGCCGGCTCATATCTCAGCCTGTTTTATCTGCAGCTGCATCGATCGACCAGAGGAGCAGTAAATCAGCCGCTCGGCATCATGGGAAACACGAGGGGGGGTTTCTCAGAGGGGGGGGGGGGGGGGGGGGGTACGCAGATAAAAGGGGCGGGCTCACGACTGTATAAAGTCTGAGGATGTTAATACAAATCCTCCATGTTTTTATTTGACTTTTCACACTGATGTCAGGAACTCTAATTGTACTTTTAAGAAGACATTCTGAAAAAATCAACTTTTTCTCTGTTCCAACATTGTTCCTCCTCTGGTCTCTCTCTGGTCTCTCACTGGTCTCTCTCTCTGGTCTCTCACTGGTCTCTCTCATGGTCTCTCTCTGGTCTCTCTCTGGTCTCTCACTGGTCTCGCTCTCTGGTCTCTCACTGGTCTCTCTCTCATGGTCTCTCTCATGGTCTCTCTCTGGTCTCTCTCTGGTCTCTCACTGGTCTCTCTCTCTGGTCTCTCACTGGTCTCTCTCATGGTCTCTCTCTGGTCTCTCACTGGTCTCTCTCTCTGGTCTCTCACTGGTCTCTCTCATGGTCTCTCTCTGGTCTCTCTCTGGTCTCTCACTGGTCTCGCTCTCTGGTCTCTCACTGGTCTCTCTCTCATGGTCTCTCTCATGGTCTCTCTCTGGTCTCTCTCTGGTCTCTCACTGGTCTCGCTCTCTGGTCTCTCACTGGTCTCTCTCTCATGGTCTCTCTCATGGTTTCTCTCTGGACTCTCTCTGGTCTCTCTCAACTCTCACTGGTCTCTCTCTGGTCTTGGGTCCTGGGTCTTGTCTCCTGGCTCTTAGGTCTTGGCTCATTGGTCTTTGGTCTTGGGTCTTCGCTCCTGGGTCTTGGGTTCTGGGTCTTGGCTCCTGGGTCTTGGCTCCTGGGTCTTGGGTCTTGGGTTCTGGGTCTTGGCTCCTGGGTCTTGGCTCCTGGGTCTTGGGTCTTGGCTCCTGGGTCTTGGGTTCTGGGTCTTGGCTCCTGGGTCTTGGCTCCTGGGTCTTGGCTCCTGGGTCTTGGGTCTTGGGTTCTGGGTCTTGGCTCCTGCGGGTCTTGGCTCCTGGGTCTTGGCTCCTGGGTCTTGGCTCCTGGGTCTTGGGTTCTGGGTCTTGGCTCCTGGGTTTTGGGTCTTCTCTCAGGTCTTCAGCATCTATTTTCTGACTCTCTCTTCTTCTGCTTCTTCTCCACAGAGGCTCAGTCGGACAGTCCAAACCAAAGCAGCGACTCGGACGTGAAGGACCAGGAGAACGGTGAGGAACTGTGCACATCCAGAGACTGAAAGTTTCACCCATTCCTCTTTACAAGACAGCTCTGTCTGTCAGATTAGACCAGCAGTGCCTCAGACGCTCACAGCTGCTCTCACATTAACCCCGGGTGAATGAGTGAAGTTTCCGCAAAATGTTTTTCTCCATGTTCCACCAACTCTGTCTCTGGTTCGTCACAGACCTGAAGTTGTGTTTAGCTCTGTCCTGGCTCCTCCCCCTCACAGCCTGGCTCCTCCCCCTCACAGAGCAGCTCAGTCAGAGGTGTTGTTACAGGAAACAATGAACAGAGTGCGGTGTAAAAGCTGTGCTCCGTGTGAGGATCGAACTCACGACCTTCAGATTATGAGACTGACGCGCTGCCTACTGCGCTAACGAGGCTGCTGCTATAAGCTAGCACTAGCATGGATTAGCCCATCATTAGAGCTAACACATACAGGCTCCGGGAGGAATAGAGCTAACACATACAGGAAATAGAAGATACATACGGTACATATATAAGAAACTGGGGCCAAAAATTGTGGGTAGCAACAGCCTAGCAACCAAAGAGCCAATCAGGAGCTGCGCTGGTCTGAATTCTGCTCCTAAATGGTCAGTTGTTAAGGCTCATATCTGGATTTATAAAGAAAATATGAAAATATAAACTTCAGGATCACAGAGAGCGATAGACCACAGTGAGGCCCACCAGCTGTGCACATCCAGAGATTGAAAGTTTCACCCATTCCTCAGTCTGTCAGATTAGATCAGCCGTTTGGTCTGGGTCGTTCTTACACTGTCGTATATTTGTCCCATTCACCTCCAATCACTCTTTCCTGGCGCATTTTGCCGGCACAGTCGCTGACATGTTAGCGGAAGTCGCCTGGAACTCACAAAGATTTATGGGAAACTCGCCCGTATTTGGGCATCGTCTGGTCCTCCCGGTTCTGTGCAGTGGATGATCTCCCATAATGCATTGCGCCAAACACGCGTGTGTGGGTCTCACACCGGGTCTCACGCACGTGCACAGAGGGGCTCGGCTCTGACCAATCAGAGCAGTTCATCAGAGCGGGAGTTAGAGCGAGAGCCAGACGAGCAGAGTTTGTGGCACTAAAGTGTGGATTCAAAGAAAAAAACGAAGGATTTAAGAAGAAAAAAAATACAGGATGATAAAGGACAATAAACCCCCCACAAAATCCGACCTTTATGAAAGCTGTAGGTTCTCTGTCAGCTGAGGTCGAGCTGTTATAGTTTGCATTGAGTTCTATGGGGAAAATTTCTGGGTAGCCCACGTGAATTTAGTCTGGTTCAGTCTGCAGTACCGCGAGAATCCCCTGAGCACATGAGTTATTCAGCTACAAGCTAGTACTGGCTGTATGCACGGGGAGGCGTGACGTCATTTACTGTTAACAAGGATCAGCCCGTTCACTTCCTGTCTGTGCTGTCCTGTGGCTTTTAGGTGGGTTTAAGTGATGTTTTTTAGTAATTAGATCGATACATTCAGCTGAGACTGACCCAAAAGTGTGGCTGTGCTTTCTCTCTGAGGTAGAGCTGTGACTGTGGCCACTCAGAGAGATTTTTAAACTTTATAAAAACACAATGACAGCACAATCAAAGAGCACTGCTGTGTCCCACAAATTCCCAGTCTCCTCACAGTTTAATTCCCGTTTGAGCATTATTTAGGAAACTCGTGTAAACCGCTGCTGAACTCCAGTGAAACTCAAGCCGTTCCCCGCGCACAGGAAGTGAAGTGGAGTTGTAGCTAAAACGCGGAAGTGGTGCATGGAGCCCATACCCTATCCAGTTATTATAATAGACCCATGGTTGTTACAGGAAACAATGAACAGAGTGCGGTGTAAAAGCTGTGCCCCGTGTGAGGATCGAACTCACGACCTTCAGATTATGAGACTGACGCGCTGCCTACTGCGCTAACGAGGCTGATGCTATAAGCTAGCACTAGCATGTATTAGCCCATCATTAGAGCTAACACATACAGGCTCCGGGAGGAATAGAGCTAACACATACAGGAAATAGAAGATACATACGGTACATATAAAAGAAACTGGGGCCGAAAATTGTGGGTAGCAACAGCCTAGCAACCAAAGAGCCAATCAGGAGCTGCGCTGGTCTGAATTCTGCTCCTAAATGGTCAGTTGTTAAGGCTCATATCTGGATTTATAAAGAAAATATGAAAATATAATCTTCAGGATCACAGAGAGCGATAGACCACAGTGAGGCCCACCAGCTGTGCACATCCAGAGACTGAAAGTTTCACCCATTCCTCTTTACAAGACAGCTCTCCGTCTGTCAAATTAGACCAGCCGTTTGGTCTGGGTCGAGTCTGTGTTAGCATTAGCATCTTTATACAGTCTGTGTTAGCATTGTCCATCTGTATACAGTCTGTGTTAGCATTGTCCATCTGTATACAGTCTGTGTTAGCATTAGCATCTGTATACAGTCTGTGTTAGCATTGTCCATCTATATACAGTTTGCTGATCTGCTGTGTCTCTGCAGGGCATCTGGGCTTCCAGGACAGCTTCGTGACTCCGGGGGTTTTCACGGTGGCAGAACTTGTTCGCGTCTCTCAGAGTAAGTGGAGCTACGCCACAGTTTTAAGCACTTCATAAAGACACAGAGATTTATGGTCATAGAAGCAGACAGTGAGATGCTAATGTGGCTAACTCAGGCGAGCTCCCATTGGCGTCCATCCTAACGATTTACACAGATTTACCCAGTCCCAACCCTACAACTTTAAAGCTGGGGTACATAACTTTCAGGCCGTTAAAACTCTCACAGCGATCTTACTTTAAAAAAAAATCACAACATTGTACTTTTACTCTCTCTGTTCAAACCACATGTATTGTTTTTGATGCTAATGCTACGTATCTTTGCTCTAACCTAATTAAACAAACCTGATGGATTAGACCAGGACTGGACCAGGACTGGACCAGGTCTTTCTGAGGACACTGGACCCTGACTCAGCGCTGTCTGTAAAGTGACTGCAGGACTCATTAGTTGGAGTGGAGACATGGGCGATCGAGAGGAGGGGGAGAGAGAGAGACATAGCAGGCGATTGAGAGGAAAGAGAGAGAGGGGGGGGGGGGTGATCGAGTGGAGGGGGAGAGAGAGGGACAGGGGGCGATCGAGAGGAGGGGGAGAGAGAGGGACAGGGGGCGATCGAGAGGAGGGGGAGAGAGAGGGAGGGGGGTGTGACCTTTACAAAGTGCTGACTCCGGATCATAGACTAATATCAGGAACTTCTGCCTCAATCTGCCGCCTCCCCCCTCTCTCCCCCGTCTCTCCCCGTTGCTACAGAGGTCTCCCATCACAGCGCTAACCAGGCTCTGCCCCGCTTAGCTTCAGGACCTGGCTCTCTCCTGCAGAGTTTGAGAGCAGAGCGTTTGGACAGAAGGGGCGGGGGGACAGTCCGGAACAAAACTAGAACAAGGAGGAAAAAGAGAGAGAGAGATTTGGACTTTTTACGACTTCACGTGCACACTCCTCTCTCACGTGCACGCTCCTCTCTCATGTGCACGCTCCTCTCACGTGCACAGCTCTCTCGTGCACGCCCCTCTCGTGCACACCCCTCACTCCCGCAGTACAATGGAGCAGTGACCTTGGTCCAGACTTTAGACCAATGGAAAAGCTGTCGATCAATATCCTATTACAGAGAGAGACCAGGATCAGACCAGGACCAGGACCAGGACTGAACCAGGACCAGACCCGGGACCAGGACCAAGGACCAGGAACAGACCCTCGAGTTCAACCCCTGACCCTGGGCCAGGACTAAGGACCAGGATCAGACCAAGTACTAGGGCCAGATCCAAGACCAGGAACACGGACCAAAAGAAGGAGCAGGACAAGACCCAGGACCAGGACCAGACTATGGACCAGGACTAAACCCTGGACTAGACCCAGAACTAAGACCAGACCCAGGACCAAATTTAGGGCATGGGCCAGGATTAAACAAGGACCAGGACTAGGTTTGAACAACACAGGGCCAGGACCACACCTGGACCAGATCAAACCCAGACCTAGGACCAGTACCAGGGCCAGGACCAGATCCAGGATAAGACCCGGACCAAGACCTAGGACAGGATCAGGACTGAACCAGGTCTAAACCAGCACTTTACCAGGTCTGAACCAGGACTGGTGTAAAAGTCAGAAATAGAAAATGCAGAGGTTTGAGCTTCTCTCAGTTTGAGCCTGAGGCCAAAATTCGGATCAAACTCCAGATTTTCCTCCTGTCGCTACGGGCAACAACAAGTCTCGTGCACCAAACTCATGTGCACTGCCCTCTCGTGCACGCTCCTGAGTCCTGGACCAGTGCCAGCGCCATCTGGGCTCAGATCAGCAACAGACCTCCTAAACAACACAACAACAAAACCTTGTTTTAGTCCTGCTTTAGACCTGCTTTAGACCTGCTTGAGTCCTGGTTTAGTCCTGCTTTTAGTTCTGCTTTAGTCCTGCTTTAGTCCTGCTTTTAGTCCTGCTTTAGTCCTGCTTTTAGTCCTGCTTTAGTCCTGCTTTAGTCCTGCTTTTAGTCCTGCTTTAGTCCTGCTTTAGTCCTGCTTTTAGTCCTTCTTTAGTCCTGCGTTAGACCTGCTTTAGACCTGCTTTAGACCCGGTTTAGTCCTGCTTTTGTCCTGCTTTAGACCTGCTTTAGTCCTGCTTTAGTCCTGCTTTAGACCTGCTTTAGTCCTGCTTTAGACCTGCTTTAGTCCTGCTTTAGACCTGCTTTAGACCTGTTTTAGTCAAGCTTTAGACCTGTTTTAGTCCTGCTTTAGACCATAGTCCTGCTTTAGACCTGCTTTAGTCCTGCTTTAGTCCTGCTTTAGACCTGCTTTAGACCTGATTTAGTCCTGCTTTAGACCTGCTTTAGACCTGATTTAGTCCTGCTTTGGACCTGCTTTAGACCTGATTTAGTCCTGCTTTAGACCTGCTTTAGACCTGATTTAGTCCTGCTTTAGACCTGCTTTAGACCTGATTTAGTCCTGCTTTAGACCTGCTTTAGTCCTGCTTTAGTCCTGCTTTAGACCTGCTTTAGTCCTGCTTTAGACCTGCTTTAGTCCTGCTTTAGACCTGCTTTAGACCTGTTTTAGTCCCGCTTTAGACCTGCTTTAGACCTGCTTTAGTCCCGCTTTAGACCTGCTTTAGACCTGATTTAATCCTGCTTTAGACCTAATTTAGACCTGATTTAGTCCTGCTTTAGACCTGCTTTAGACCTGATTTAGTCCTGCTTTAGACCTGCTTTAGACCTGTTTTAGTCCTGCTTTAGACCTGGATAAGATGCATGTATTTTTGTCTCACATCTTTAGATCAGATTTTTCAGACAGAAAAGTGACAAAGAGGCCACCCTCTCTCAGCCAATCAGCTCTCAGCCAATCAGCTCTCAGCCAATCAGCTCTCAGCCAATCAGCTCTCAGCCAATCAGCTCTCAGCCAATCAGCTCTCAGCCCAAAGAGTCCAATAGTGACTCACAGTGACTCTTTTGCGTTGGACAAACTAAACATGTGTTATTGATGAGACTAAGGTTACAGACCTGAGCTTTAACCATGTGTTGTATCTGATATCAAACTTACGTCCCTGAGCTTTAATCCTCAGCTCCCATCGCCGCTGGGTCGGGGCCAAACTTCTCTCTCTCGGACCTGGACAGTTCCTCGTACTACAGCATGAGTCCAGGAGCCATGAGGAGACCACTGCCCAGTACTTCATCCAGGTGTGTGTGTGTGTGTCTGTGTGTGTGTGTCTGTGTGTGTGTATCACTGTGTGTGTATGTGTGTGTGTCACTGTGTGTGTGTGTGTGTCTGCCATGAGGAGACCACTGCCCAGTACTTCATCCAGGTGTGACCACTGCAAAGGGAACAACACACAGCCCTCTGCCCACACCTCCCACTGCTATGTGTGTGTGTCTGTGTGTGTCTGTGAGTGTGTCCCTTACATGTGTGTGTGTGTGTGTGCAGTGTTTATGTGTGTAATGTGTTTGTCTCTCTGCATGTGTGTCCCTCAGTGTGTATGTATTGTGTGTATATGTGTAATGTGTGTGCATGTGTGGGAACTGTGTGTGTGTGTGTTGTGTGTTTTTGTGTAACTTGTGTGTGTGTCCAGTGTGTGTGTTTGTATGTATTGTGTGTATATTGTGTACGTGCGTATATTATGTGTATTGTGTGTGTGTCTGTGTGTGTAACTTGTGTGTGTGTGTGTATTGTGTGTAACGTATGTATGTGTAACTTATGTGTGTGTAACTTGTGTGTGTGTGTATTGTGTGTAACGTGTGTGTGTGTGTTGCAGTTCTGCGAAGAGGATAAAGTGCCTGGAGGAGGAGGTGGACAGTCCTGGGGAAGAGTCGTACTACAGTCAGGGACGCTCTCCAGGCAGCAGCAGCTGGCACGACGTGGAGCCAGGTACTACTACTACTACTGCGAGTACTACCGCGAGTACTACTACTACTACTACTGCGAGTACTACCGCGAGTACTACTACTACTACTACTGCGAGTACTACCGCGAGTACTACTACTACTGATACTGCTACTATTATATATACTACTACTGGAACTGAACTGTTCTACTGCATGTTGTAATACTGTGTGTTCGACTAGTTCTGACATTTCTACTACTACTGATACTAATACTACTACTACTACTGCATGTAATTCTGCTGCAAGTACTACTACTACTACTGCGTGTACTACTGCATACTCTGTGCCTCAGACGCTCACAGCTGCTCTCACATTAACCCCGGGTGAATGAGTGAAGTTTCCGCAAAATGTTTTTCTCCATGTTCCACCAACTCTGTCTCTGGTTCGTCACAGACCTGAAGTTGTGTTTAGCTCTGTCCTGGCTCCTCCCCCTCACAGCCTGGCTCCTCCCCCTCACAGAGCAGCTCAGTCAGAGGTGTTGTTACAGGAAACAATGAACAGAGTGCGGTGTAAAAGCTGTGCTCCGTGTGAGGATCGAACTCACGACCTTCAGATTATGAGACTGACGCGCTGCCTACTGCGCTAACGAGGCTGCTGCTATAAGCTAGCACTAGCATGGATTAGCCCATCATTAGAGCTAACACATACAGGCTCCGGGAGGAATAGAGCTAACACATACAGGAAATAGAAGATACATACGGTACATATATAAGAAACTGGGGCCAAAAATTGTGGGTAGCAACAGCCTAGCAACCAAAGAGCCAATCAGGAGCTGCGCTGGTCTGAATTCTGCTCCTAAATGGTCAGTTGTTAAGGCTCATATCTGGATTTATAAAGAAAATATGAAAATATAATCTTCAGGATCACAGAGAGCAATAAATTGTTAGTCAAATGTAGCCAGAGCGAGTCTCAGGAGATATCATTGTGCAACAAGTTTGAAAAGAGAGCGTTTAGACAGAAGGGGCGGGGTAAGTGCCTGATGTTAGTGTGGATGGAGCTAAACACAACTGCAGGTCTGTGATGAGGAGGAATGAGAGAGAGCATTTTGTGTGTGTGTGTCTGTGTGTATGTCTCCGTGTGTGAGTATCTCTGTCTGTATGTGTCTGTATACTGTATGTGTGTGTATGTGTGTGTGCGAACGTGTGTATTTGTGACTGTGTGTATGTGTCTGTGTGTGTGTGTGTGTGTGCGTATATCTGTAAATATGTGAATCTCTCTGTGTGTTTGTGTATGTTTGTATCTGTATGTACTGTATGTGTGTGTGCGTCTGTCTGTATCTCTCTGTGTGTGTATGCGTGAGTTTGTATCTGTCTGTGTGTTTGTGTGTGTGCGTGCGTGTATCTGTATGTGTCTGTATCTGTGTGTGCGTGTGTGTATCTGTATATGTGTGTGCATGTGTATCTGTATGTGTGTGTCTCTTTGTATTTGTGTGCGTGTGTATCTGTGTGTGTGTGTGTGTTCGTGTATATGTGTGTGTGCATCGGTGTGTGTGTGTATCTGTATGTGTGAGTGTGTGTGTATCTGTCTGTGCGCGTGTGTGTGTGTATTTGTGGGTGTGTGTATCTATGTGTATGTGTGTGTGTGTTTGCATGTGTGTGTGTGTGTGTGTATATGTGTGTGTGCGTGTATGTGTGTGTGTGTGAGTGTATGTGTGTGTGTATCTGTGTGTATTTGTCTGTGTATCTATGTGTATGTGTGTGTGTGTTTGCGTGTGTATGTGTGTGTGTGTGTGCATCTGTGTGTGTGTGTGTGTGTGTATCTGTGTGTGTGTGTATCTGTATGTGTGTGTGTGTGTGTGTATCTGTGTGTGTATCTGTGTGTATGTGTGTGTGTTTGCGTGTGTATGTGTGTGTGTGTGTGTGCATCGGTGTGTGTGTATCTGTGTGTGTGTATCTGTATGTGTGTGTGTGTGTGTATCTGCGTGTGTTTGTGTGTGTATCTGTGTGTATGTGTGTGTGTGTGTGTGTGTATTAACTCGCTCCTGCTCTTTTTCTTTCTCATGTCTTTGTTGATTTGAAGCTGGATATAAACTCCGCGGCTCTTTAACTAGCTCCTTCATCTCTCGACAAGGTAACATCTGCCCCTCCTCTCTAACCTACCACCCCCATCTACAAACATTTGCCCCTCCTCTCTAACCTACCACCCCCATTCATATCTGCCATTCACCCGCACCCACATGTAAGAGACTACCTTCTCTCTACGCCCATATATGGTTCTGTAGCTTCCTGGTCCAGCCACAGAGACACCAGCAGAGCCATGCCCTTCAGGAGGACTAGTGGTCACACAGAGGTACTGCCGCCTTGTTTTAGGCAGCTCTATGTTGCTAATCGCTCTATTCTCGTTATCTTTAGCATAACAAAGAATTGCTGGGTTGCACCTGACGTCACGCCGCAGTGAGAAAGTGCTCCAAGGGACAGGAAGTAAATCTCCCCGTTAAGAACAATGCAATGTAATGTAATTTTGAGTCAAAATGCTCTTTTTTCCGTGGCGTGTACAGTTGTGGCAACTGCTCATATCAAGTGGGGAACTTATGGAGTCTCTATTTTGCACACAAAAAAAATTCTCTAACGGGTGTCAATTTTTAGGAAAATACCTTACAACGAAAGGAAAAAAGGTGTTAGCATTAGCCTGCTTAGCATCCGCGGCCGCAGACACAGCAGACAGTCCCCATTGTTCGTTGTACAGTCTAACAGCAGCAGGAGACCTCTCCTTCACTCGGTTATGCCAAATATGCATTTTTAACGGACATGGACATCATCGCTCCAGTTGGAACCAATGGGAGCTGTCCTCTTTAACCTGTGGGTCTCCAGGTCTGTAGTTCTGTCTGAGGGTAATGGCAACACACTAAGTCTTTAGACCCTGAGACCATGGAGAGAGACCAGAGAGAGAGACCAGAGAGAGAGACCAGAGAGAGACCAGCGAGAGAGACCAGAGGGAGAACAGAGAGAGAGACCAGAGAGAGACCAGAGAGAGAGACCAGAGGGAGACCAGAGAGAGAGACCAGAGGGAGAACAGAGAGAGAGACCAGAGAGAGACCATGGAGAGAGACCAGAGAGAGACCAGAGAGAGAGGACAGAGAGAGACCATGGAGAGAGACCAGAGAGCGAGAGAAAGAAAGCCAAAAAAGAGAGAAACCAGAGAGCGACAGAGAGAAACACCAAACGTTTTCTTCTGACTTCAAACAAAAGTAACTGTCGCACTGTAGCAGTAGGTGTTGCTCAGATAAAGGGGCGTGGCTCTGTAACAGTGGGCGTGGCTGGACCTCCTCTGCACCTGCATGCTTCTGTGAGCGTCTGTCCCTGTGAGTCTCAATGTGACTAAAGGGTCTGAAAAGGGGTGGAGTCAGACCTGCTGCTCTTAAGACGTGTTTAAAGGAGACGATTCTGAAAAATGTTCCTCTCCATGTTCTGACACTGTTCCTCCTCACAAACAGAGCTGTAGATTGAGCTCCAGAACGCTCTGTGCTGAATCTTCCCGTCTGTGACATCACAGACAGAGCTTTCTCTTTACACACAACTGTTTTCAACTGTTTCCCTCGAGGGCTGTAGTTCCCACTGACACCAGGAGATGGAGACAGAGGGTCCCAGTCTTTCATAACACACCTTTTCTACACAGGTGCTTTTTGAACCACCTTTAAAGTTATATACCACAGCTTTAAAGTTACATACCCAAGCTTTAATGTTACATACCCCAGCTTTAAAGTTACATACCCCAGCTTTAAAGTTACATATCCCCAGCTTTAAAGTCACATACTCCAGCTTTAAAGTTACGTACCCTGACTTTAAAAATGTGCGAGGGAGATAGTTGTAACGTTGTGTTTGACCTCCGTTGATTGACAGCTACAGTGTTCTATACCAGTCATTGCAGATTTGCATATGCCCCGCCCTTTTTAATCCACTTTGAAGCCTCGGCTCCGCCCCCTCCTCCCTCTGAAGTCATCCGTCAGCAAATGTGAGCATTACAGCGGGTCTACCCCGAGCTCCTCCTCCTCTCTCAGTCACACTGCAGAGGAACCTCCATCTTGACTGAGAGCAGAGCTCTGACTGCAGACGCTGCTCCAGGTTCAGTCCTGGTTTATTCCTGGTTCAGACCAAATAGCGCTAAAAAATGTCACGCGACAGATGATGAGGAACAGTGTTGGGAAAAAACATGTTTATATGTGTTCTGTGTTGACTCTCTGGTCCCTCTCTGGTCCCTCTCTGGTCTCTCTCTGGTCTCTCTCTGGTCTCTCTCTGGTCCCTCTCTGGTCCCTCTCTGGTCCCTCTCTGGTCTCTCTCTGGTCCCTCTCTGGTCCCTCTCTGGTCCCTCTCTGGTCCCTCTCTGGTCCCTCTCTGGTCCCTCTCTGGTCCCTCTCTGGTCTCTCTCTGGTCTCTCTCTGGTCTCTCTCTGGTCCCTCTCTGGTCCCTCTCTGGTCCCTCTCTGGTCCCTCTCTGGTCTCTCTCTGGTCCCTCTCTGGTCTCTCTCTGGTCCCTCTCTGGTCCCTCTCTGGTCTCTCTCTGGTCCCTCTCTGGTCTCTCTCTGGTCTCTGTGTCCTGTCTTACCAGTTGTGTGCTCTGCAGCCAGCCCACATGCGCCCTCTGGTGGCCTTCACTTCTCGTCGTCTCCCATCCTGCAGCAGCCGGCCTCGTACTTCACTCACCCCGCCATCCGCTACCACCCACAGGACTCTCTCAAGGAGTTTGTACAACTGGTGTGTCCAGACGGGGGCGCTACACACGTGAGTCCAGAGAGAGAGACCAGAGAGAGACCAGAGAGAGACCAGAGAGAGACCAGAGAGAGACCAGAGAGAGACCAGAGAGAGACCAGAGAGAGACCCGAGAGAGACCAGAGAGACCAGAGAGAGACCAGAGAGAGACCAGAGAGAGAGACCAGAGAGAGAGACCAGAGAGAGACCAGAGAGAGACCAGTAAGAGACCAGAGAGAGACCAGAGAGAGACCAGTAAGAGACCAGAGAGAGACTCGAGGGAATCACATTATAATGGACTATGTCTCATCCATGTGGAGAAATATAGACACTTTCCAACATGTTTAACAAGAGCAAGTTTATTCCTGGTTCAGTCCTGGTTCAGTCCTGGTTCAGTCCTGGTTCAGTCCTGGTTCACTCCTGGTTCAGTCCTGGTTCAGTCCTGGTTCAGTCCTGGTTCAGTCCTGGTTCAGTCGTGGTCTGCAGTGCAGTGATAGTTGATATATCTGAGTCTAGACTCTGGATCGATTTGAGACCACATTTCACACACACATAGAGGCACACACACACACACACACACACACACACACACACACACACACATCACCTCGCCTGAACCAAAAAGATGTCATAATAATTGTTTTGGTCAGAAAAATCAGTTCAATTTTTTTATATTTCAAGTGGAAATGGTCTTGTCCCCTAAAGCTGCTGTCCGTAACTTTAAAGCTGCTGTCCGTAACTTTAAAGCTGCTGTCCATAACTTTAAAGCTGCTGTCCGTAACTTTAAAGCTGCTGTCTGTAACTTTAAAGCTGGGGTCTGTAACTTTAAAGCGGCTGTCCGTAACTTTAAAGCTGGGGTCTGTGACTTTAAAGCTGCTGCCTGTAACTTTAAAGCTGGGGTCTGTAACTTTCAGAGAATGGATAAAGGAGAAACTGCATGTGCATGTGTTTTTACTAAAGTTACATGCCCCAGCTTTAGATTGCATGACTTTCTTGTTTTAAGACTCCTAAAACAGAAAGATAGGGGCGTGCACGTGAGAGGGGCGTGCACATGAGATGAACGTGCATGTGAAAAGGGCGTGCACGTGAGAAGAGGGTATTATACTTGTAGATTAGAAGATAAAATGCAAACGGCAGCAGAATTCTTTATGACCGACTCCAGATAGTGCTGACACCACACACACACACACACACACACACACACACACACACATACGCACACGCATACACACACACACACAGGCACTGATACACACACACACACACAGACGCATACACACATACCCACAGACACGTGCACAAAGAGAGAGAGACCAGGGAGCGACCCGAGAGTGAGAGACCAGAGAGATAGAGACAGACAGATCAGAGAGAGAGAGAGAGAGACCAGAGAGAGAGAGAGAGAGGGAGACCAGAGTTAATGGGAGAGAGGTGTAGGGTCAGAGAGTGTTTGTGCCTGTGTGTGTGTCTCTGTGTGTGTGTGGGTGTGTGTCTCTGTGGGTGTGTGTCTCTGTGTGTGTGTGGGTGTGTGTCTCTGTGTGTGCGTGTGTGAGTGAGACCTGTCTCTGGTGACCACATGTCTCACTCTTCTTCTTGTCTTCAGTCCAACAGTCCGTCCAAGGTCCACAACCCGTTCTTACCGACGCCCATGCTGCCCCCCCCTCCGCCGCCCCCCATGGCCCGCCCCGTGCCCCTCCCCCTGGACAGTAAACCCTCCGCCACCACCTCGAGTGAGGGAGGGACATCCCCCAGCTCGCCCAGTGAGTACTACACACACACACACACACACACACACACACACTTATCTGACCCGGATCATAAGTCTCCATCCCCTCAATATTGTGGTCTCTCTGGTCTCTCTCTGGTCTCTCTCTGGTCTCTCTGGTCTCTCTGGTCTCTCTGGTCTCTCTGGTCTCTCTGGTCTCTCTGGTCTCTCTGGTCTCTCGCTGGTCTCTCGCTGGTCTCTCTGGTCTCTCTGGTCTCTCTGGTCTCTCTGGTCTCTCTGGTCTCTCGCTGGTCTCTCTCCGGTCTCTCTACCGTCTTAGCAACACAATCCCTGTTTCAGCACTACACTAACACAGCCAAAACAAATGCCCATATAAGGTCATAGACAGATAGATACTTTATGGATCCCAGTATGAGAAATTCAGGTGTCCAGCAGCAGAAGACTCATCCAGGTTTGTTGTACAGTCTGACAGCTGAACAAAGCACCTCTTGAAACGTTCCGTTCGGCAGCGCAGTGAAAGGAGCCTGTTGCTACGGTTACTCCTCTGAGCGGCCATAGTGTCCTGCAGAGGGTGTCATGCAGAGGGTGTCATGCAGAGGGTGTCATACAGAGGGTGTCATACAGAGGGTGTCATACAGAGGGAGTCATGCAGAGGGTGTCATACAGAGGGTGTCATGCAGAGGGTGTCATGCAGAGGGTGTCATGCAGAGGGTGTCATGCAGAGGGTGTCATACAGAGGGAGTCATGCAGAGGGTGTCATGCAGAGGGTGTCATGCAGAGGGTGTCATACAGAGGGAGTCATGCAGAGGGTGTCATGCAGAGGGTGTCATGCAGAGGGTGTCATACAGAGGGAGTCATGCAGAGGGTGTCATACAGAGGGTGTCATACAGAGGGAGTCATGCAGAGGGTGTCATACAGAGGGTGTCATGCAGAGGGTGTCATGCAGAGGGTGTCATGCAGAGGGTGTCATACAGAGGGTGTCATACAGAGGGAGTCATGCAGAGGGTGTCATACAGAGGGAGTCATGCAGAGGGTGTCATGCAGAGGGTGTCATGCAGAGGGTGTCATGCAGAGGGTGTCATACAGAGGGAGTCATGCAGAGGGTGTCATGCAGAGGGTGTCATGCAGAGGGTGTCATACAGAGGGAGTCATGCAGAGGGTGTCATGCAGAGGGTGTCATGCAGAGGGTGTCATGCAGAGGGTGTCATGCAGAGGGTGTCATGCAGAGGGAGTCATGCAGAGGGTGTCATGCAGAGGGTGTCATGCAGAGGGTGTCATGCAGAGGGTGTCATGCAGAGGGTGTCATACAGAGGGTGTCATGCAGAGGGTGTCATGCAGAGGGTGTCATGCAGAGGGTGTCATGCAGAGGGTGTCATGCAGAGGGTGTCATACAGAGGGAGTCATGCAGAGGGTGTCATGCAGAGGGTGTCATGCAGAGGGTGTCATACAGAGGGAGTCATGCAGAGGGTGTCATGCAGAGGGTGTCATGCAGAGGGTGTCATGCAGAGGGTGTCATGCAGAGGGTGTCATGCAGAGGGTGTCATGCAGAGGGTGTCATGCAGAGGGAGTCATGCAGAGGGTGTCATGCAGAGGGAGTCATGCAGAGGGTGTCATGCAGAGGGAGTCATGCAGAGGGTGTCATGCAGAGGGTGTCATGCAGAGGGTGTCATGCAGAGGGTGTCATGCAGAGGGTGTCATGCAGAGGGTGTCATACAGAGGGAGTTATACAGAGGGTGTCATGCAGAGGGTGTCATGCAGAGGGTGTCATACAGAGGGAGTTATACAGAGGGTGTCTGGAGTTACCCAGGATGCCCTGCATTAGAGCCCCTTCTCTCCAGCACAGCTCCCACAGAGTCCACACATCTCCCCATCACAGAGACACATTTCCTGATCTGTCGAGCCGGTTACTGTCTCTGAGGTCAGACTGCCCCCAATGCGTGACCCCAAAGAACACGTGTCCCCAAAGAACACGTGACCCCAAAGAACACATGACCCCAAAGAACACGTGACCCCAAAGAACACGGCACTAGCTTCCACAGACTGGTAAAATATGTGCAACATCTACTCTGTAAGAGTCTGCTCTGACCTTTCTTGTAGATGGCATTGGCCTGAGATGACCAGTCCAGTCTGTGGTCCAGGTGGACTCCCAGTCCAGTCTGTGGTCCAGGTGGACTCCCAGTCCAGTCTGTGGTCCAGGTGGACTCCCAGTCCAGTCTGTGGTCCAGGTGGACTCCCAGTCCAGTCTGTGGTCCAGGTGGACTCCCAGTCCAGTCTGTGGTCCAGGACATAACCTGACCTAACCTGGCCTAATCCACACACATCCAGGAGGGACACAGATATTAGCTTCAGCTAGCTTATGCTCAAATCAGCTTCTTCTGCATCGAGGCTAACGCTGTGGTGATGTCACACTCTGTGGTGATGTCACACTCTGTGGTGATGTCACACTCTGTGGTGATGTCACACTCTGTGGTGATGTCACACTCTGTGGCCTCTCTGTGGTCCGACAGTAACTCAATCATTTCATAATTTATCGATCGCACTTCAGAATCTGCCTCATCTCGTTACAACACATGTTTAAAGCTCAGGTCTGTAACTTTAGTCTAAATAACACATGTTTAAAGCTCAGGTCTGTAACTTTAGTCTAAATAACACATGTTTAAAGCTCAGGTCTGTAACTTTAGTCTAGATAACACATGTTTAAAGCTCAGGTCTGTAACTTTAGTCTCATCAATAACACTGTAGTTAAATGTGTTGCAGCGTACTCCACCCCGAGCACGTCACCGGCTCAGAGGTTTGTGAGTGTGGGCCCCAGAGACCCAGGCTTCAACCTCCCACAGCAGCCACAGGTAAGACTACTGCTACTACTACTGCTGCTACTACTACTACTGCTACTGCTGCTACTACTACTGCTACTACTACTGCTACTGCTACTATTACTACTGCTACTGCTACTACTGCTACTGCTGCTACTACTACTGCTGCTGTTGCTACTGCTGCTGCTACTGCTACTGCTGCTGCTACTGCTACTGCTACTGCTACTGCTACTGCTGCTGCTACTGCTACTACTGCTGCTGCTACTACTACTGCTACTACTGCTACTGCTACTGCTACTACTGCTACTGCTACTGCTACTACTGCTACTACTACTGCTGCTACTGCTACTACTGATACTGCTACTACTACTGCTGCTGCTGCTACTACTGCTACTGCTACTACTGCTACTACTGCTACTACTACTGCTGCTGCTGCTACTACTGCTACTACTACTGCTACTGCTACTACTACTGCTGCTGCTGCTACTACTGCTACTGCTACTACTACTGCTACTGCTACTACTACTGCTGCTACTGCTACTACTGCTACTACTACTACTACTGCTTCTGCTGCTACTACTGCTACTGCTACTACTGCTACTGCTACTGCTACTGCTGCTACTGCTACTACTGCTACTGCTACTGCTACTACTACTGCTGCTACTACTGCTACTGCTACTACTACTGCTACTGCTACTACTACTGCTGCTACTGCTACTACTGCTACTGCTACTACTACTGCTGCTGCTGCTACTACTGCTACTGCTACTACTACTGCTACTGCTACTACTGCTACTACTACTGCTGCTACTGCTACTACTGCTACTGCTACTACTACTGCTGCTGCTGCTACTACTGCTACTGCTACTACTACTGCTACTGCTACTACTACTGCTGCTGCTGCTGCTACTGCTACTGCTACTACTACTACTACTGCTGCTGCTGCTACTACTGCTACTGTTACTACTGCTACTGCTGCTACTACTGCTACTACTACTACTACTGCTGCTACTACTGCTACTGCTACTACTGCCACTGCTACTGCTACTGCTACTGCTACTGCTACTACTACTACTGCTGCTACTACTGCTACTACTACTACTGCTACTACTACTGCTACTGCTGCTGTGTTACTACAATATTACCGTCTCTGGATTGCAAAATTGCATAACTTTGAAAAATAACTAATGCGTGACTTTCCCCAAATGTATAAAAACAAACTAAATGTAGCTTTTGAGGCTAAAGGTAAATAAATAAATATATAATTGTTCAAATGTAACGTTACAGATCTTTGGAACCGAACATTACTGCGTCACACGTTTCATACGATTTTTACACCCCAGTTTAAGTGCACTGAGGCAGATCCGGTCTCTCTCTGGTCTCCCTCTGGTCTCTCTCTGGTCTCTCTCTGGTCTCCCTCTGGTCTCTCTCTGGTCTCCTTCTGGTCTCCCTCTGGTCTCTCTCTGGTCTCCTTCTGGTCTCTCACTGGTCTCTCTCTGGTCTCCCTCTGGTCTCTCTCTGGTCTCTCTCTGGTCTCTCTCTGGTCTCCCTCTGGTCTCTCTCTGGTCTCCCTCTGGTCTCTCTCTGGTCTCCCTCTGGTCTCCCTCTGGTCCCTCTCTGGTCTCCTTCTGGTCTCTCACTGGTCTCTCTCTGGTCTCTCTCTGGTCTCCCTCTGGTCTCTCTCTGGTCTCCCTCTGGTCTCCCTCTGGTCCCTCTCTGGTCTCCTTCTGGTCTCTCACTGGTCTCTCTCTGGTCTCCTTCTGGTCTCTCACTGGTCTCTCTCTGGTCTCCCTCTGGTCTCTCTCTGGTCTCTCACTGGTCTCTCTCTGGTCTCCTTCTGGTCTCTCACTGGTCTCTCTCTGGTCTCCCTCTGGTCTCTCTCTGGTCTCCCTCTGGTCTCTCTCTGGTCTCCTTCTGGTCTCTCACTGGTCTCTCTCTGGTCTCTCTCTGGTCTCCTTCTGGTCTCTCTCTGGTCTCCTTCTGGTCTCTCACTGGTCTCTCTCTGGTCTCCCTCTGGTCTCTCTCTGGTCTCCCTCTGGTCTCTCTCTGGTCTCCCTCTGATCTCTCTCTGGTCTCCCTCTGGTCTCTCTCTGGTCTCTCTCTGGTCTCTCTCTGGTCTCACTCTGGTCTTTCCTCTGGGAGCAGCAGTCCTCAAGGTGAACCCCACACGAGCGATAATAAAACACTGCGATGACTCACAGTGTCTGCGAGTGGAGCTGAGTCAGCAGCACACACACAGAGAGACACACACACACACACACACAGAGACACACACACACAGAGAGACACACACACACACACACACAGAGACACACACACACACAGAGAGACACACACACATAGAGACACACACACACACAGAGAGAGACACACACACACACACGCAGAGACACACACACAGAGACAGACACACACAGAGAGACACACACACACACACAGAGAGTCACACACAGAGACACACACACACTCAGAGAGACACACACACACACACACATACACGTTTTTGTTACCTGGTGGGTCCCTTTGACAGGGCCGTTCAGAATGGGACCCATAGACATAATCTTTTTTTACCAAGACTTTAAGTAATACAAAACAGTCAATAGAAAACAAACAACTATTTTAAAGGAATTTTATTTTAGATTTTGTTTTCGAATTGCAGTGATTCTATTTTTGACATAGAATTTAATGCCACTCCATGTCCGATGTCTAAGGTCATCTGGTGAGGCATTAATGCAGGCCAGGCAGTGAGACTTCCCAGGGACCTTTCCAGTCTGTATGAAAGGTGTCATGGTCTTCTCCACAGCCTTCACCTCAGATGCAGACCATGGCTTTCTTACACGTTCTAGGGAGAGAAATAAAAATATATTAGCAATATACACTCCCAGGGTTAGGACCAAGCAGCCTGGCTGTAATCCCCCACCTGGTACACTTACCAGAAGGGGCACTGCCACTACCATGGGGTGCATCTGGATGAATGGTTGAAGGTTCTCCGCTTGAAGTTTCTTTTAGCCCGTCCGTTTGTGAGAGGATCTCTACTGCTCTCCCTGTCGCACAGAAAATAAAAATACAAGTGGCCTTTAGGGGAAAAAAATCATACATATTTTAATAATATCAAGAATTACCTTCAGGCTCAATTTGTATCTGGTCGAGGCTCTTTCCTTCGAATTCCGTCACTCTTCCCTGCTCCATGGCCATCAACACTTTGCTGATTTTGGCCAGCTCCAGTGTCCCCTCTGGTAGTCTGTAATATTGCCTGTGGATGCGTATGTCATGGCCGAGGAAGTTGGCAAGTATGTCCATCTCATTCTCTTTCATATTGAGAACTGTAGACATAGTAGCTATGTGCTTTCTAAGTTTGGTTGAGGATAGCATCTCTGGATGCACCGCACCACATTCTTTGGCTACCTGGCGTAGGGAGTCTGATCCCCTGATGTGGGTGTCTGCGCCCGGGCGGGAAAAGAAGTATGGGTTATGGTCAGAGATGGAACAGGCCCTTCTGTTCTCCACCAGCACCTCCATCGAAGCAATCATTTCAGGAGTCAAAAGAACCGGCACTTTCCGACTTCTTTTCCCTTTAATTTCAATGCGTTGAAAATGCTGACACAGCTTTTTCTCAAGTTGGGACAGTCCCAGAGCAATGTCAGAATGGATCCCAGTCTTACTTCTTAAGGTAAAGGCTGTCAGTGGCATCTTTGAAACCTCACCTTCCCTTCTTCGATTGAAAATGATGACCTCACAAAGAGTCAAAACTGCCAGTTTAGACCAATGCTTAGACGTTGGCTCACTTATTAGGGTTTGCACATATTCAGGTCGACATACCTCAATATGTGCATGCATGGCTCTAACGTCCTCAGTCAGAGGGAGCAGGTCCGGAGTGTTCCACTTGGCTTGCCGGAGGGTCTGTAGGGCAGCAGAAGAAACACAGACGTCCCACCTCTTCTCAAAAAGCAGCCGGCTTCGTTGGAGGTTTTTAATAAATAGTTCATCAACACAATGCTCCATTTTTGAGTCACATTCAAGAATATCTGCTAGCTTTCTGAGGCTATGGCCGAGTTTGAGGGCCAAGGATGGAGTCTTGTATTGATTTGTTTCCTCATCATATCCAGCCACAGACCTGACTGCATCAATCACATGGTTAAAGTTGGAAGGAATAAAGAAATCCTTAATTGTTTTCAGTTTCCCTGCGGTTTTTGCTTCGTTAATTAACCTACCGACTTCTCTCATTTTCTGCCTAATGTAATCATGCTTAGTCTTATCATGCCCGTGTTTTAAGTACAGGTGCTCTCCGAGTCTCAGAATCCCCTTTTCTGCTTTGACAACACCCGTGACCTCATCCTGATGCATTGCCGAAATTAAAGACCACAGCTTTTTGCTGATGCCCTCCGGTACAGGCTGGGCTAGGGAGCAGAGGGACTGGACCCTACTTCTACCTGGTTTAGCCTGGTTTAGCCTGGGCATCTTTCTGTGAAAGCCGGCACCTGGCCACATGCCTCCACAGCGACTTTCGCTTAAGCAATGCCCCACAGTCTATACAGTGCAAAAACTCACTGGATTTAACTGGGGAATTTGGCTGTTTAGCTGGGACTAAAGTTCCAATGCCGGCCTTTAAAACCTCAAAATTGTGCTCACGGTTTCCACTATTCCTGATCAAATCAAACTGAAGTTTACGTGCTTTAGATTTCACAGGTAGAGCCAATGCTCTGGCTACGTCACTTTCATTTCCATGTTTTCTAGTCAAATGACGGGACATTTTGTGGCAGGACATTGAACAGTAGAGGCAGAAGTGTCTCTTGCTGTAAACTCGCCCCCCATTTTTCTTCTTTTGCAGCTGCATGATAACAATCTTATTTGCCTTTGGTTCGTCACTTTCCGAGTCTTGAAGAAAAGTGTTTTTGATTTTTCTTTTTCCATACTTTTTTACAGGTTTCTTCTTGACAGTTAAATCGTCAGAATCTGAGTCGACTTCATCAATTAGGGACTCTTGACTAAGCTGCACAAACAACAAATAATTTGTAATCATTCTATATAACAATTTGAAGTCATGACTTGTAGTCAGCACTTACCAGTGGTTTGTAAGCGTGCGCTTCAGTGTGCTCCTCCATGATTTCTTGCAGCCTAATGAACCACACACTTGCACCTTTTTCTAGCCTGACACCTGATTTCCTCTGTTGTGCTGCTCCATGATTGGCTCCAGCCTCTGTTGTGCTGCTCCATGATTGGCTCCAGCCTGCTGGACTGAAATTGCCCCAGTGTGCCCCTCCTTGATATCCCGCAACCCACCACCAGGGTTCCGACACATAACACACTTTTTTCAGGAAAGTAAACCTCCAGGGGTCCTTTCCATATTTTTACAGAGACTGCATAAGGACCGTTAGAAAAGCATTACCCATTGATTATTAAGCTTGGACCAGTGGGGTCCGGTGTTCGGGCCCCACCACGTAAAACCAGTCCCCATGACGTGAGTGGAATCTCAGGTTATGGAACCCACCAGGAGTTGAAAACAAGTGCACGCAGACACACAGACAGACACACACAGACACACCCTTCTACACACACACACATAGACACACGCTCACATTCACACACACACACAGAGACACACAAACACACACACAGAGACACACACACACACACACAGAGACACACAAACACACACGCAGAGACACACACTCACACACAGAGACACACGCTCACATTCACACACACTCACTCACACAGAGACACACACACTCACACACATACAGACACACACAGAGAAACCAACACAGAGAGAGAGACACACACAAATACAGACACACACATACATAAATACAGACACATAGACACACACTCCCACACAGACACAGAGATAGACACACACTCCCACACAGACACAGAGATAGACACACACTCCCACACAGACTCAGAGATAGACACACACTCACACACACAGTGTAGATAATGTTTTTCATGGAACCCATGTGTTATTGTGTTGCCGCGGCGATGACACCTCACAAATATCATGTCGGAGAAATACACACAGGGAGAGAGTTGTGCTGTGCTGTTCACAGGAGGCCGTTCATCGCCGCTTGCAGATTTAATTTCCTTTTCCGTTCCTTGTGGCAAAAGCAGCAAAAAAAACAATGCGTTTCTTTTGTAAATAAAACAACTTGAGCGACGGCCGTTTGTTCTACAGTAAAATCACTGATCTCCTTTAACCGAGCTCTGATTTGACCCTGATTGGCCCTGCGGTCTGTGTGTGTGTGCGTGTGTGTGTGTGTGTGTGTGCGTCTGGCCGTAGCTCCACTGCGCATAGGGGTGAGTGCTGTAGTGATAGAGGAGAGGCTGGGGTTAGGTTTTAATCAATAGGAGCTGCTGACGAGGGGCTTTCTGCTGCGCTTGTGTGTGTGTCTGTCTGCTGTGTGTGTGTCCGCTGTGTGTGTGCCCGCTGTGTGTGTGTCTGCTCTGTGTGTGTGTGTCTTCTGTCTGCGTATGTATTTGAGCGTATGTGTTTGAGCGTATGTATATGTATGTATGTGGGTGTGGGTGTGTGTGTGTGTGTGTGTGCATGTGGATGTCCCCGCAGCGCGCACACACCGGGACCACAGCCAGACGGGTAATCTGCAGAGTGGGGACGCCGTGACCCGACTCCTGCTCATTCAACAGTTAGAGTTTAAAGACTGCGTTTGAGACTCAGAGAATCTGCAGGTGTTCGGTTTGTGTGGCCCTTTGACAGGAGCATTGGAAAGTCCGGTTTTTAAGGAAGAGGGGAGAGAGGGGAGAGGAGAGAGAGCAGAGAGGGAAGAGAGAGGGGAGAGGAGAGAGAGCAGAGAGGGAAGAGAGAGGGGAGAGGAGAGAGAGCAGAGAGGGAAGAGAGGAGAGAGAGAGGGGAGAGAGGGGAGAGGAGAGGAGAGAGAGGAGAGAGAGAGGGGAGTGGAGTGAGAGGAGAGAGAGGGGAGAGAGGGGAGAGGAGAGAGAGAGTGAAGAGAGGAGAGAGAGAGGGGGAGAGGAGGGAGAGAGGAGAGAGAGGGGAGAGAGGAGAGAGAGGGAGAGGAGAGAGAGAGTGAAGAGAGGAGAGAGAGAGGGGAGAGGAGAGAGAGAGAGGGAGAGAGGAGAGAGAGGGGAGAGAGGGGAGAGGAGAGAGAGAGTGAAGAGAGGAGAGAGAGAGGGGAGAGAGAGAGAGAGGGGAGAGAGGGGAGAGGAGAGAGAGAGAGGAGGAGAGAGGGGAAGAGAGGAGAGAGAGAGGGGAGAGAGAGAGAGAGAGAGTGAAGAGAGGAGAGAGAGAGGGGAGAGAGGAGAGAGAGAGGGGAGAGAGGAGGGAGAAAATGAGAGGAGGAAGAGGAGAGAGTGAAGGAGAGGAGAGCTGAGAAGATAGAGATGGGGGAGAGAGGAGAAGAAAGGGGAGAAGACAGTAAAGAATGGAGGAGAGAGAGGAGAGAGGAGAGAGAGAGGGGAGAGAGAGAGAGAGAGGAGAGAGAGAGGAGAGAGAGGAGAGAGGGGAGAGAGGAGGGAGAAAGGAGAGGAGGAAGAGGAGAGAGTGAAGGAGAGGAGAGCTGAGAAGATAGAGATGGGGGAGAGAGGAGAAGAAAGGGGAGAAGACAGTAAAGAATGGAGGAGAGAGAGGAGAGAGGAGGAAGAGAGGAGAGAGGAGGAAGAGAGGAGAGAGGAGAGAGAGGGAAGAGAGGAGAGAGAGAGGGGAGAGAGAGAGGAGAAAGGAGAGAGGAGAGAGAGGAGAGAGGAGAGAGGGAAGAGAGGAGAGAGAGAGAGAGGGAGAGAGGGAAGAGAGGAGAGAGAGGAGGGAGAAAGGAGAGCTGAGAAGATAGAGATGGGGGAGAGAGGAGAAGAAAGGGGAGAAGACAGTAAAGAATGGAGGAGAGAGGAGGAGAAGAGGGAGAGAGAGGAGAAGTAAGTAACGCATATTCCACAAACAAATAGATGTTGAAGCCGATGAGACAAAGTTTGAGTCTGATTCTGATCCGGAGCTGGTCCAGTGTTGGTCACATGATGTTTATGAAAGGCCCGGTTTTTGGTGACGTTCTCTTTGTTAATAAATAAATAAATATCTTTCTTTTGGTGTCCGTAACCGTGACAACATGTACAAACAGTGTCTTCTCTTTGCTCCAGCATTGATCTAAAAAGTGGATCTTCTCTGAACAGATGTCGGCTCTTTACTGGGTGTTCTGCTGGAGGAGATGGGGGAGGAGGGGGAGGAGCACACACACAGACAGAGGGGAGGGGGGGGGGGGGGGTGAGGAGCACACACAGAGGGGAGGAGGGAGGGGGGTGAGGAGCACACACAGAGGGGAGGAGGGGGGAGGCAGGGGGGAGTTTGTCTATGGAAGTCACGTCCCCAGCGTCTCGTTGTCCGCAGCAACCAGACATGATCTAAGACAGAGCTGAACTTGAACCTGAGTCCAACGAAGAAACAAGTGAGTGAGGAGGAGGGGGAGGACAGGGGGAGAGAGAGGATGGATGAGGAGAGGAGGGAGGAGAGAGGAAGAGAGAGAGGAGGGGAGAGAGGAGGAGAGGAGAGGAGAGAGGAGGAGAGGAGAGAAGAGAGGAGGAGAGGAGAGAAGAGGAGAGAGAGAGAAGAGGAGGAGAGAGGAGGAGAGGAGAGAGGAGAGGAGAGAGGAGGCGAGGAGAGAAGAGAGGAGGAGAGGAGAGAGGAGGAGAGGAGAGGAAAGAGGAGAGGAGAGAAGAGAGGAGGAGAGAAGAGGAGAGAGGAGAGAGAGGAGAGAGGAGGAGAGGAGAGAGAGAGGAGGAGAGGAGAGAAGAAGAGAGGAGGAGAGGAGAGAAGAGGAGAGAGGAGAGGAGGAGAGGAGAGAGGAGGAGAGGAGAGAAGAGAGGAGGAGAGGAGAGAGAGGAGAGAGGAGAGAGGAGGAGAGGAGAGAAGAGAGGAGGAGAGGAGAGAAGAGAGGAGGAGAGAAGAGGAGAGAGGAGAGGAGAGAGGAGAGGAGGAGAGAGGAAGAGAGAGAGGAGGGGAGAGAGGAGGAGAGGAGAGGAGAGAGGAGAGGAGAGAAGAGAGGAGGAGAGGAGAGAAGAGGAGAGAGGAGGAGAGGAGAGAGGAGGAGAGGAGAGAAGAGAGGAGGAGAGGAGAGAGGAGGAGAGGAGAGAGGAGGAGAAGAGAGGAGGAGAGGAGAAAGAGAGAGGAGAGAGGAGAGGAGGAGAGGAGAGAGGAGAGGAGAGAGGAGGAGAGGAGAGAAGAGAGGAGGAGAGGAGAGGAGAGAGGAGAGGAGGGAGAGAGGAGGAGAGAGGCGAGGAGAGGAGGAGGAGAGGAGAGACATAGGAGGTGGGGCAGGAGAGAGGAAGAAGAGAGGAGACGGAGAGGAAGAGAGAGAGGATAGGAGACACCAGAGGAGAGGAGGAGAGAAAGAGGATGAGACACGCGGAGAAGAGAGGCTGCTACGGCGAGAAAGAGCGACAGTAGTCAAGAGAGGAGAGCAGGAGAGGAGCCACGAAGTAGGGAGAGACCAGCGGAGAGGAGATGAGGTACAGAGATAAAGGAAGGAAGGGAGGAAGAGGAGAAGAGGAGAAGAGAGAAAGGGGGGGGGTGGGGGGGGGAGATTGGGGGGTAGGGTTAGTATGGAGTAGTGGAGTGGGAAGAATGATGTGGAGGAGTAGGAGGTGAGGAGGAGTGTGGAGTAAGGAGAGTAAAGAGCTAGAGCGAGAGATCGAGAGGAGAGTGGGGGGGGGGGGTGGGGGGGGGGTGGGGAGGGGGGTTGTGGAAGGGGTGAATTAATTAATGGGTGTGGGTGTGTGGTTGAGTGTGTGTGGTGGTGTGTGGAGAGAGGAAAGGAGAGGCGACGGTAGCATTTAAAGGAGGAGAGGAGTAGGACAAGGGAGGAAAAGAGGACGCCCGTAAAGGGAGAGACGAAGGAGACGGGGAACAGGAGAGGTGGAGGGATACGGAGCGGAAGCATGCGGTAAGGGAGTAGGGAGCAGGCACCAAGGAAACATGAGGGAACCACGCGAGTCAATAGGCAGCGTGGTTCGCGGAAAGGAGTGAGACGGAGAAGAGCCGAGAAACCATTCTGCTCAGGGGCTCCTAAGCCGAGGCGTCACAGAGACCGAGAAGGGGGGGGAACGACCGAGTGACAGTACATGGAGGCACGAAAGTTCAGAATAAACACTGAGGGAGGCCGAAAAATGCGAGGGAGGAGAATCAAAGCGAAACACGAGGACGGCAGGGAGAGTCACTGGGAAGAGACTCCTCGAGCGTCGAACTGGTATCGTCGGGGACGACGGTATGTGTCTGGGAGAGGACGGAGGACAGGAAAAGAATACAACAACCTGGGGCGAAGGGGGGGCGGAAACAGCAGCGGGGGGCATGTGATGACCAACGCCGCGATCGGGACAGGGCGGTGGGCAAGGAGGCCTAACGGCAGTAAAAGGGTACAGAACCAACAGAAGGGCCGAGCGGAGGCACAAAAGAAAAGAGCAAAGGAAGCAGGCAGGACGAAACCGGTATAATCGCAAAAAAGAAAGAGGAGAGCCTAAAAGATAAAACACAACAAAGAACAGGAAGTACTACACGAGAGACTAGGGCACAAAGCAACAGGAGAAGAGTACGGACGGCAACCATAAGCGACAGATAACACAGAGTAACAGACGCCAAAGAAAGAACAAGCAATCAAGGCAGCACACGCATACAGATTAATGAGGACCAGCAAAGGACGTAACGGAGAGACACAGCCGGAATCAAACAGCACGACGACAGGATAGAGCACAGCGAGTAAAACGACCGGCTACTAATCCAAAGAACTTCAGAACAGAGAGCCTACGGGGGACGCGAGAACTGAGATAATGCGGGGAGGTGAAGGTTACGAATGCACGTCGAAGGAACAACAGGGCGGCGCAGCGCTGGATCTCCTCGTGGGCGGCGGCGAGAAAGATGAGTTCACAATCAGAATCGGCAAAGACTACGCGGTAAGGCCGGGGGCAAGGAAACATAATGCAATGGTCTCCGGGCAGGGGGCGCAAAACACAATCCTCTCACGTAGGGTGGTGGGAAGAAGAACAAGTCGACCAAACAAGAACCCAACAATAAACGGGGCGCGAGAGGACACCGGTGGTCCCGCACATTGAGAGCCCAAGGCGCACGGGTGCCAGCCAGCCCACGAAGGAAAGAATAGCACGGGGGTATGAAAACAGAGAATGAGCGACAGCGAGAAAGACCCGGGCTTACCGGCGACAACAGCGACGACACCCGCTCACGGGATAGGGGAAATCCCGTACACGGACAAATAAGTCTAAGGAGCAATGTCAAAGAGCAAGCTAACCAGGATGGACCAGGTCCCATGCACACGTATGTCGAAACCAGCGCGTAGCGAGGGGGTAGCAGACACTGGGAACAGCACGACCGACCGAGCAGGCGCGTTGGCGAGAGTACAAGCAAAGCACAACACCACAATCGAGAGGACAAGAACTAGGGAACGGTAATTAGATACATGCACAATTAATCTCCCCAATAACAACACGAACAATCAAACACCACAACAAGCACATACAAAACCCTCTCTCGGAAACGACCACTAAATCGAACCACTAATATGGAAGCGATGCAGAGACGGAGACAAGAAAACACTTCACAAAAAAGATAACGGACAATAAACAACCCACCCTAAACATAAAAAAACTAAAAACTTACCAAACTACGACCACCAGAACTCACAGGGAGCAACCGGAAAACTAGAACCACACCGTAGCGGGACTGGACGCGAAGAACGCGGATCACACAAACCCTGCCGTGAACCCGAACAGTAACGAAAACATAAGGATGCTCAACAACCAGATCTCTCTCAGGCTCAGCCCGCCGGAACTTTACATAGAGACCACTGCCCGGACGACAGAATAAAAAAAAGCATCGGCAAACAGGGGAGCGAACACACAGAATCCATACCAGCATACCAGAACCGAAAACGTACTACGAAACAAGAACCCTCTACACGACGGCAGATACTCGTCGGAGATAGAGAGAGCACACTCTCAAAGTGACCACGGACCAGACAACCAATTATCAACCACATCCAACCTACAGTAAGACCAACATGAAAGCAACAAACGATCGTCAATCGCGACAACCGCAGAGTAGACGAGTGCACAACTCGCCGACAAAAAACGACGACCCCCATTAAGATAGGACTACAAGTAAAAGTCGCGGTATAAAACCAGATACCGACAACGACAAAACAATAAACAGCAGAAATTGAGACACTAACTCGCGCAAGAGAAACTTGAACATCACACTATACAAGCTATAAATCGATACAAAACAGGGGCCCACCGAACAAACCTGACGGACTAATCCAAGGACATCAGCACTCAGAACCCGAAACCAACGAAGCCAGAGAACACACGTAGACATGAAATCAGTCTGGCAAACATACTGAATAACACACAGACACTAGGCAACCATCTACAACACAAAGATCTTCTCTCGGAACAATCTACGGCGAAGATAGATCACGAAAGGCACGATTCACACACCAGACATAGCTCTCTCGGACACCTGGCACGATAAAAAAAAAACACTTATACCAACAAACCCCTAGATCAAGGAACATACCGGCGAATGGCGATCGCACCACGGACATACGACAATCAAGGACGTATAAACGGATCAAGACGCGCAGCATATAGAATAAAAAGACGAATCAATGCAAAATAATCTCTCTCCAAAAATGATGGACCACTAACAAATCGAAATGAGGGACACCACTGACGAAACAAAAGAACCATCGTCTCACAACTTAAATAAACGCAGCACAGCTAAACGGTGAAACCAAGAAGACAGTGACAAGTTCCACTCTCTCGGAACCAGAAAACATATGTGAGATTTATAAAAGTAACAACAAGAACCAGTGACGACACAACTGACACCAAGCACAGACCAATATTGACCATACTGAGACACCCCACGTCAACAAAACTGACAAGAACGTCTATAACGCGACAGGATGTTATCTAACGTACAATCAGATCCATCAGATAATCAGCGGGCAACATAAAATAACCCAGGACCGGCCTCGGCTCAAGTGCCCACCCGCCTCCGACAAGCGTCCTCAGACAAATCTACACGTAACGCCCTGATCACCGTAGCACAACCACACAGGAAACATAGAACACTCAGCAAAAACATAAGCCCCACGCAGTCCGCCAGTAACACTAACACCAAAACAAGGGGGGGAAACCTAAAAAGTACGAAACATGAACAAAGCAGTGCTCAAACTACGAGACAGGTATGAGGAATCTCGGACTACCCGAAACCACAAACCTCGGAAGCGAAATCATGAGCAACCAGCACATCTTAGAGTCGCCCAAGGACCGACAACAGACATCAAGACTCTCACCCATCGACAGTCAAGACAGATCCCGGTCAAGTGACAAACGACGGACGACGACAACGAAAACACAAAAAAACAACATAGTCGGCCACTGACTCGAACACGCAGACACGAAACCACAAATAGACAATTGACCTGGCCAAAGACGAGACAAGACGCCGGGCAAACAACCAATAACCGTAGGCAACTGCGATAACGCAACCAACCCAGAAACACTTATACAACAGAAAACAGATCAGAACACGAAAAGCAACCACTACACCCACGGAACCAAAACACAACTAGCACTGCCGGCCACTAAGGTGCACGCACACAAGTTAACCAACACTCGGAATCCACAATCCCCACGACACGACCTCCAGGCAACACAGAACTTACTAGACTGCGGCTCGCTGACGCACGGTACACAACGGCCTTTCTGGCAAAACAACTGCCGAGACGGAGTCCGGGGCAAAAATAAACTAAACCAAAAGACGGCAATGACAAAAACGAACGAACAACACCACCCCAACGACCCCGAAGACCCGCTCAAGCACCAACCGATAAAGTGCCAACACAAACACAAGGCCACCATTGAGACGCAATATGATATAAGACCAATTAACCGAACCAAACAACGTCCAAATATCGAGAACAACCATCTGGACACGAAAACAAACCCGGAAGCACAAAGATGGAGATACTGAGAGGGAGCATCCGAACACAACAGAAACAACGCCAGCCCCCCGAGGGCGGCACCGAAAACCCACAAACGCAGACACACAAGAGTTGCGCGAAGACAAACCCAACACCATACTCTCAGCAAAACGTTCACACGGTCGCCCGACACAAACACAGGAGCCCAGGGGTCCAGGGAGACTCACAGTCAGGCTGCGCGTAACACAACAGGCGAGAGGGGGTATATGGGGTGAGGGTTAGTGGGGACGGGAGGTGGAACACGTTCGAATCCATCACCACAGCACAACAACGTCCCAACCACCCACACGCGAAGACGACGCTGGGCACAAACGGACTCAGCCGCAATAACGGAGCACGAAAGGATGAACAAATATGACATCACTACAACATCCAAGACAACAACCCGGGGCAGCCCGAAGGAAAGACACAATGCTCATGAACAAGAATCTCGCTCCACTCACACGACCGAACCGACAAACGCCCGAGTGACCACACAGACACACACACAACGACACAGGAAGGACGGCAAACGGAACGAGGAGAAACCGACGACAGGGCAGAAGACCACCAACGAAGCAACGGGCAGGCAAGACGGACACAACCAACCCCACGAAGGACAAGGGCGAAAAAAAACGTAACTAGGGACACCAAAGCCAAAAAACAGTCTCCTCTCACCCAGGGACAGAGGACACCGGAGAGTACACCCAACACACGAGCACACACGATCTAGAAGCCACGGACTGCACAGCACAACACTCACTCGAAGACAACGAACGTCGCACACAATCAGAACCTATGAGGAGACAGAGGGAGACGACACACAAAGACGACAACATGGACACCTCAGAAAAGAAAACCACAAGGAGGAGGACCAAGAAGCTACGAAAGACCGAAGGAAAAAAAAAATGCGACGGACGATACCGAACGAACAAAGGACATCGCAGCACAGCGCGGCGTACACTGGGCCGCACACAGAGCGGACACAACAATCAAACCACTCTCTCGGACTCCGCAAAGGGTCTCGCAGTCAAGTGCGCCAAGGGAGAGCACGCGGACACTCTGACAACTCTCTCGTGCGGATACGAGAAGAACCACACACGACTCTCGCTAGACGCAGGGGGACGCAGAACGGGGGGCGGAGGCAACCGACGGGACGCCCTCAAACACAAAACGGGGTGACCACACCGACAGAACACACAGAACCGCGTGGGGGGTGTTTGGTTGGAATTGGTTTATTTGGGTGTGTTAGTGGTGGGGGTGGTTGGGTTATGGTGTGGTTTAATTTTGGGTGTGTGATTGGGTGGTGGGTGTAATGTGGTTTAGGTTTTGGTTTTGATGGGGGGGGGATTGGTTGGTGTTGAGAGTGTGGGAGGGGGGGGGTGTTTGGTGTAGTTGTGTGAGTGGGGGGAGGGGGGGGGTATGTGGGTTTGGATAGTGAGGGGGTGGGAAGGGGGGTGGGGGTAGGAGATTTGTGGGAGGTGATGGTTGATTTTATGATAGAGGTTTGTGGTTGTTGGGGGGGTTTTTGTGTTGTTTTAATATAGGGGTTGATATTAAGTAATTGTTAGAGGGGGGTAAAGGATGATTGAGTAGGGGTGTTGGAGGGGGGGGGGGTAGTGGAAGGTTGGTGGGGGGGTGTTTTTGGGGGGGGGGGATAGTGAGTGTGGAGGTGTAAGAAGAGGGAGGAATGGGATGGTGGGGGGGTGTAATTTTGGGGGGTAGGGGGGGTTTTAGGGGGGTGGGTGTGTGTTCGTTTTGTGTTGTGAGAGAGTATTATTATTTGTTAGGGGTGTGGTTTTGTGTGGTGTGGGGAGAGAGAGGGGATATAGGGGGTGGGGTGTTTGTGTGGGGGGGTTAATGTTGGGGGGGTGGATGATATGGAAGGTTGGGGGGTTTTGGGGGGGGGAGGTGGAGTAAGTTGGGGGGTTGTATGTGGGTAGGGAGGGTAGTGTGGTAAAGGGAGAAAGATGAATATTGAAGGGGAGGAGGTGAGGGTTGGGGGGGATTTAGAGATAGGGTGGGGGGGGATAGGGGGTTTGGAAATATTGAGGGGGGGGGATGTAGGGGGGAATATTTGGTGGGGGGGAGTGGGTAGGGGGGGGGTGGATAAGGGTGTGTGTTTGAGGATGGGATATGGAGTTGTTAGTATTTAGGTTGTGGGATTGGTGGGGTTTGTGGGTATGGGGCTGGGGTGTATGTGAGGGGTGTGGGGGGGTGGTTGGTGGGGTGGGGGGTGGTGATTTATGGGGGGGGTGGGGAGGGTGATGGTGAGTGTGTAGAGAGATGAAGGGGAGAGAGAAGAGAGTAGGGGGATGTGTGAGAGATGTGGATGAGATGGGGGGGGAGATGAGTGTGGGGGGATGTGATGGAGGATGGAGAGAGGTGGGAGAGTGATGAGAGTGGTTGAGGAGAGAGATGAGAGAGGAGAGAGGGGTGGGAGATTGGGGGAGAAGTAGAGTGAGAGAGAAGAAGGGGGGGGAGGGAGAGAGGTAGTAATGATGAAGAGGAGTTAGTGAAGAGGATTGGTATAGTAGAGGGGGTGAGAATAAGGGAGGTGGTAGTAGAGTGAGAGAGAGATGTAGTGAGTAGTGGGATTGTTGAGAAGAGGGGGGGAAGAGAGAGGAGGTGGGGGGAAGGGAAGAGTATGGGGAGAGAGGGGGGAGAGAGAGGTGAGAGTGGGGGAGGAATGTGAGGGTTGAGGAGAGGAGTGTAGTAGTGAAAGTAGGGGGTATGAGAGTAGATGAGAAGTGGGGGGGAGAGATGGGGGGAGGAGAGAGGGAGGGGAGAGAGAAGAGTATGTATGTAGGGGGGAGTGTGGGTGGGGTTGGGGGGGGTTTAGGTGGGGGTGGGGGGGGGAGATGGTTAAGGAGGAGAAGATTTAGGTGGGGGGAGGGTATGGGATGGTTTTTTTAGGGTATGTGATAAAGGGTAGTATTTGATGGTGAGATGAGAGGATGAGAGGGGGGATGGGGGGGGGGGGGGGGAGAGGGTGTGGGGGGGTGGGAGCGGGGTTGGGTTTATGGGTTGGAATGTGTGGGGTGGAGGGGGGATGTGGGGTTGTGGGGTATGGTGATGAGAGAAGAATGAGAGGGGGGTGGAAGTATAGGGGGGGGGGGGTATTTATAATGAGGTGTGGGTGATGGGGGTAAATATGATAAGGGGTAGGGGGTTGTGAGGGAGATTGGAGGGGTGGAGGGGGTTTGGGGGGGGGGGGGTGGTAGGGGGGGGATTGGTGGGGGAAGTAGAGGTATGGTTGTGGGGGGGGGGGGGGGGGAGGGTAGAGGTGTGGGGGGGGATGTTGGGATGAAGTGAGGGGTGGTAGGAGTAGGGTAGTGGGTGAGTAGGGGGTGTGGAGGGAGATAATAAGATTGTGGATGTTTAGAGATAGTTATTGGAGTGGTGTTTGTATGAAGTGAGTTGGGGTGTGGGGGTGGGATTTAGATGGTGGGAGGTGGGTAGGGTTTGTGTAAGTTTGATATGGGGGTGGTATTTGTGGGGGAATGGGGGTGGGTTTAATTTGTTGGTGGTAAGGGTTGGTGGGTGGTGGGGTGATGTGTGGGGTGGTTGGTGTGTTTTGGTGGGGTAATGGTTTTATTTGGGGTGGGGGGTGAATGTGTGTATGTTGTTGGGGTAGGGTGGTGGGGGGGGTTATATGTTTTTGAATTTATGTTGTTAAAATGGATAGGGTTGGGGTGGATGTATATTGATATGGTGGGATTGTGGTGGGGGGGTGGGGGTGGTGGGGTATGTGGGGGTTGGGGGGGTGTGAGGTTTAGGTTTTGGTTTTAAAGTAGAGTTTTTATATTTGGGAATGGTGGTAGGATGGGAGGGGTGAGGGATGGAGTGGATGTAGTAGGTGTGGGTGAGTGTAGATAGGAAGATAGGGGGTTTGGGGATGGGGGAAGTGGGAGGAGATGGAAAGATGGGGGGGGGATGGGTGGTGAAGGTGGGGGGGGGGGGGTTGGGATGAGTGTTGTTAGGAGGAGGGAATTTTGGGGGGATGAATAGGGGGTTAGGATTGGGGGAGGGGGAGGGGATGGTGTGGGGGTGGGGGAGTATGTAGTGGGGGGGAGGGGTGGGGTGGAGGGGGGGGGGGGTGTGTATGTTGGGGGGTGGGGGGTATGATGGTAATAGGGGGTTTGGTGTGTTATGTTTAGGGATGATGGGTGGGGTTTGTTATGGGGTGGGGGTTGTGGTGGTTGTGTGATATTTGTTTAATGGGGGGGTGAGATAGGGGGGATATAGGAGTATTGGTTGTAATTATAAGGAGAATTTGGGTGTTAGATGGAGGGGGGGGTGGGTGGGGTGTGTGTGGGGGGTTGGGGTGGTAGTGTGGGAAAGTAGATGAGGCGGAGTGGAGGTTGAATTATTTTATGTTAGAGAGGTTGGGGTTTAAATTTATGTTGGGGGTGATGTTGGTGATTGGAGTATATTAAATATAGGGGTTTATGGGGGGTGTGTTGGTATGGTGGGTTATTGGGGGGTGGGGGATGTAGGAGAGAGGTTAGGGAATGGTAAATAATGGAGGGGTTGGGGTGGGGGGGGGGGTGGGGTAATGATGGTGGGGATGGGTTAAGGGGTGTTAGGGGGGGGGGTGTGGGTGGGATGGGGGTGGTTGTGTGTATATTTGTGGGTTGGGGATGAATAATTTTTATAGGATGTAGGGGGGGGAGGAAGAATAGGGAGGAGGAGAGAGAAAGTAGTTAAGAAGGGGGGTGATATGATATAGGTTGGGGTTTATGGGTGAGGTTGGGTGAAGTGGATAATTGGAAGGTGAAGGGTTAGGATTAGGATATAGGGGATGAAGGGAAGAGGAGGGGGTGGAGAGATGATGTAATGGAAATTAGTGTTGTGGGGGGTGGGGGGTGAGGTGGGGGAGTTAAGTGGTTAGTGGGGGGAGTTAGTGGGGGGAAGAGAAGTAGGGGTGAGGGAGAGGGGGGAGAGAGAGTATTTGGGGAGAGTGAGAGGGAGTGAAGAGAGGGGTATGGGAGAGAGGGGTGAGAGTAGGTGAAAAGAGTAGAGGAGAGATAGAGGGAGATGATAGGAGAGGGAGATGATGATGATGGGGGTGTGAGAGGGATGTGAGAGGGGAAGGGGGTGTTTAGGGTGGTGTGGGTTTGGGAATAATTTTTATGGGTGGATGGGGAGGGAGGAATGTGAGGGGGGGGGGGGTAATTTTGGGGGGTGGGGGGTGGGGAGGTGAGGTGGGGGGGTGGGGTTGGGGGGGGGGGGGGTAGGTATTTTTGTTTGTGTGGGGGGGGGGGGGGTGGGGTATGGGGTTAATAGGGGGTTTAATGGGGGGTATTTAGGGGGGGGGTGAAGTGTGGGGTTGTTGTAGTGGGGAGAGGGGGATGAGTGTTGGTGGGGTGTGGGTATATGGGTTTAGGGTTATAGGAGATGGGGGTTTGGGGGAGGTGTGTGGGGTGGGGATTGGGGGGGGTGGGGTTTTGGTGTTAGATGTAAGTTAGAGGTAGATTGGGGTATATGTGTGAGGGATTGGAGTTGGTTTAGGGGGTTTAGGGGGGTGAGTAGTGATATGGGAGGGGTAAGAAGAGAGATGAGAGAGGGAGGGGGTATGAGGGTAGGAGAAGAGTGGGAGAAGATGGGAGAGGGATAGGAGGGGGGGGATAGAGGGGGGGTGAGAAGGGGAGGGAAGTTAGTAGGATGGAGAGAGAGAGAGTATAGAGTGAGGGGAGTGATAGGGATGAGAGATAGGTGTTGTTGGGGATATTAGAGTGAGAGAAGTAGGGGGATAAGAGGGGTAGAGAGGGAGGTGATGAGGGAGGGGGGAGATGAGATGAGTGTGGGGGGTGGGGGATGTATAAGGTATGGGATGGGGGAGTGGTGATTAGAATTGTTATAAGGTGGATTGGGATTGTATAGGGTTGTGGTGGTGGGGGTGTGGGTGTTGGGTGTTGGGGGGGGGGGGGGGGGGGTAGGATGTTGGGTGGTGGGATGGGGGGGGGGGGGGGGGGGGGGGGGATGTGTAAGGGATAAGGATAGTTTGTGGGGGGGATTGAGGGAAGGAAGGAGAAGGGTTGTAGTTGGTGGTAGTGGGGGTGTGGGGGGATGTAGGGGAGTTAGGGGAGTGGGTGGGGGGGTTGGGGGGTATAGAGGTTATTAGAGTTGAGTGGGTTAATGAGGAGGGAAATTTATGAGGTGTTGGATGGTAAGATGTGTATTGAGGGGTGTTGGTATTTATTGGGTATGGGGGTGGGGGGGATTGTTGGTGGTGGGTGGGGGGTAGGGGTGGGTTGTGGGGTTGGGGTGTTGGGGGGGGGTGTGTGGTGATTGTGGTGTAATTGGGTGTAGGTGTGTAATGGTGGATGGGTGTGTGTGGGTATTGTTGGGGTTAAGTTGTTGGTTGTGTTGGTGTGGGGTAGTGTGTGGGGTGTATTGGGTTTTTGGGTGTTGAATTTTTTTAGTATGGGTGGGGGGGGGAGGGGGGGGGGGTAGGGAATGTTGGTGGGGGGGTGGGATTGGTGGGTGTGGGGTATGGAGGGGGTTGGTGTTTGGGGGGGGGTTGGGTGGTGATGGGGGTGGGGGTGGGGGGTGTGTTGGGGATTTGGGGGGGGTGGGGGTGTGTGGGTTGGTGGGGGGGGTTGGGGTGGGTGAGTTGTGGGGTAGGGGGGGGGGGGGTGGGGGTGGGGTTGGATGGTGGGGTGGGGTTAGTGTGTGGGTTGTGGGTGAGGGGGGGGTTGGATGGGTTGGGTTTGTATTGGTAGGGAGGGGGGGGGTGGGGGGGGGGTATGGGGGGGGTGTGGATTGAGGTAGTTGTTGGGGGGGGGTGTGGGGTAGGAGGGGGGGGGGTTTTGGTGTGTGTTTTTGGGGTGGTGGTTGGGGGGGTGGGGTTGGGGATTGGGTTGTTGATGGGGTGGGTGTGTGATGGTTAGGGGTGTGGGGGTGGATATGGGTTGGGGTGTTTTGGTTTGTGTGTTTGGGGTATGGGTTTGGTATGGGGGGGGAGTATAGTGAAGGAATGTATGTGTGTGTATGGATGGGGGGGGGGTTGGTTTTATTTGGGGTTAGTGGTGATGGGTGGTTTTAAGTGGGTAGTTGGTGGGGGGGGGGTATGGGGGGGTTGATGGTTTGGGGGGTTGGGGTGGTGGGGTGGGGGGGTGGGGGTGGGGGGGTGTGGGGGGGGGGGGGTGGGGGGTGTGGGGGGGGGGGGGGGTGGGTGGGTGGGGGTGGGGGGGTGGGGGTGGGGTGGTGGGGGGGGGGGGGGTGGGGGGTGTGGGGGGGGGGGGGTTGGGGGGGTTGGGGGGGTGGGGGGGGTGGGGGGGGGGGGGGGGGGGGGGGGGGGGGGGGGGTGGGGGGGGGGGGGGGGGGGGGGTGGGGGGGGGGGGGGGGGGGTGGTTGGGGGGGGGGGGGGGGGGGGGGGGGGGGGGGGGGGGTGGGGGGTGGGGGGGGGGGGGGGGTGGGGGGGGGGTGGGGGGGGGGGGGGGTGGGTGGGTGGGGGGTTTTGGTGGGTTGGGTTTGGGTTTGGTTGATGTTTGGGTTGTGGTTATGTAGTGTTGTTTTATTGGATTTGGTATTTGTTTGTTTGTGTTAGGGGGTGTTGGGGGAGGGGGGGGGTGGGGGGGTTTGTTTGGTGTAGTGGTGTGAGGGGAGGATGGGGGTGGGGGGGGAATTTTTGGGGGGGTTGGGGGGGGGATTGTAGGGGTGGGTGGGTGGGGGGGTGTTTTTGTGGTTAGGGGGGGTGGTGTGTGGGGGTTTATGGGAGTGGGAATTGATTATTATGTTGTGGGTGGGGGGGGGGTTATGGTGGGGGTGGTTGGGTGTTGTTGGTTGTGGGGGTGGGGATTGGGGGGTGGGGGGGGGGGTGATGATGGGTGGGTTGGGGGGGTTGATTGGTTTGGGGTGGGGGGGGGGTGGGGGTGGTGATGTGGGGGGGGGGGGGGGTGGGGGGTGGGGTGGTGGTGTGTGGGGAGAGGTAGGGGTTATTGTGGGTGGGGGGGGTGAGGGAGAGTATGATGAGGGGGGGGATGTTTGTGATGAATAAGGTTTAATTATGGGGAGAGTATGGGGGGTAATGGGGGGGGGTATGTGATGTTGTGTGGGTTGTATGTGGTGGTGGGGGGTGTGTGGGGGGGGGGGTAGGTGGGTGGGGTGGGGGGGGGTTGGGGGGGTTGGTGGGGGGGGGGGGGGGGGGGGTGTATGTGATTTGGGGGTGTAGGGGGGTGAGTATGGTATATAGGGGGGGTGAGGGTTGAGTTTTGGGATGGGGAGGGGGGGGGGGGGGGTGTTGGTGTGATGGGGGGGGGAGATTGTGTGGGATGGTGAATGGGTTGTTTGGGAGGGGTATTGGGTGGTATGGGGGGTGGATTTTGGGGGTTGGGGGGGGATGGGTTGGGGGGGGGTGGGTGGATGGGGGTAGGTGGGGGTTGGTGGTGGTTAAGATGTGGGGTATTGGGTGTGATGGGGGGGGGGGTAGGGGTTGGTTTGTGGGGGGGGTGTGGGGGTGTAGGGGTGTAGTGGGGGGTATTGTGGGGGGTGTGGGGGGTGATTGGTATGTAGTGTATGTGTATGGGATGGGGATATGGGGAGTGGATGGTGTAGGGGGGGGGGGGGGGGGAGTTGGGGGTGGTTGTGGGAGGGGGGGGTTGGTTGGGGTGTGTGTGGAGTTTGGGGATTGGATTGTTTGTGGGTATGGGGGGTGTTGTTTTTTATGTTGTGGGGTTGAGTGTGGGGGGGGTATGGGGGTGATGTTGGGTTTAGGTGTTTATTTTGGGTGGGTGGGGGTTTTGTGGGATATGGGTTAGGTGTGGTGGGTTGTGTGGAGGGGGGGGGGTGGGGTATGGTGGGTTGGTGGGGGTTTTAGTGGGGGGGGGGGGGGTGGTGGGTGGGGGTGGTGGGGGGTTGGGGGGTTGGGGGTTATGATTGGGGGTGGGGGGGGGTGGTGTTGTGTTATGTGGGGGGGTGATTGAGAGGTAGATAGGGGGGGGGGGGGGGGTGGGGTTAGTGGGTGATGAGGTGGTGTTTAGGGGGTGTGTGGGGGGGGTATGGAGTTTGTGGGGGATAGTATGGGGTGTGGTGGGGTATGGGGGTGGGGGTGGTATGGGTTGGGATGTGGGTGGGGGGGGGGGTGTGATGGGGTGTTGGTGGGTGGAGTGTTGGTGGATTAGGGGGGTTGTGGGATAGGGGGGGGGGGGGGGGGTGGGTAGGTTGGTGTGTTGTGTTGTGGGGGGGGGTATATGTAGGGGGGGTGGAGGGGGGGGGTAGGGTTAGGGGTGGGGGGGGGGGGGGGTATGGGGATTTAGGGGGGTGGATGTTTGTGGGTAAGTGTAGGTTGATTGGGTGGGGGGGTGGGGAGTGTGGATATGTGGGGTGTGTAAATAGTTGTGGTGAGTTTGGGGGGGGTTGGTTATGGGTGGGTTGGGGGGGGGGTGTGGGGGGGGGGTGTGGGGGTGGGGGGGTGGGTTGTGAGGGGGGGGGGTGGAAGAGAAGTATTTTTGTTTTGGGATGGGTGGGGAGGTATGGGGGTTTTGGTGGTGTTGTGTGGGGGGGTGGGGGGGGGTAAGGGGGGGGGGGGTATGGGGGATTAGTTGTGGGTGGGGGATGGGGTGGGGGATAGGGTGGGGTTGTAGAGGTTATGTGGGGGTTTGGGGAGTTGTAGTGGGGGATGGTGGGTTTTGGGGGGTTGGGGGTGTAGGGGTGGGGATGAGGGGGGTTAGGTGTTGGGTTGTAGTGGGGAGTGGGGGGTTTTGTTGGTAAGTTGGAGGGTTGAGGTGTTTTTTGGGGATGGAGGGGTGTAGGGGGGATATGGTGGGGTAATATGTTTGGGTTGGGTGGGTGAGGGGGTTGGGAGGTGGGAGGGTGGGTGGTGGGGGGGGGGGGGTTTTTGGTGTTTGGGGGGGGGTTGGTGGGTGGGGGGGGGTTTGGTGGGGGGGGAGGTTTTGGGTGTGGTAGTGGTTGTTTGGTGGTGGGGGGGAGGTGGTGGTGGGTTTTTGGGGTGGGGTGGGTGGTGTGGGTGGGGGGGGGTTGGGGGGGTGGGGGGGGGGGTGGGGGGGTGGTGTTGGGGGGTTTTGTTGGTGGGGGGGTTGGTTAGGGGGTTTTGTGGGGTTTTTTGGGGGGGGATTGGGGGTTGGTGGGTGGGGGGGGGGGGGGTGTTTGGTGTGTGGGGTGTGGGTGGGGGGTGGGGGTTTGGGGGGGTTATGGGGGTGTAGTGAAGGTTTGGGGGTTGGGGGGGAATTGGGGGGTGGGGGGTTGGGTGTGGGTTTTTGTGGTGATATTGTGTGTAGGGGGTGGGTTTGGGGGTGTGGAATGTGGGGGTATGTGTGGGGGGGGGGATGGGTGGGAATGGTTGTTAGGGTTGAATTGGGGGGGGTTTGTGGGGATGGGGGGGGGTTAGGGGGGTTGGGATAGGTGGTTGGGGGTTAATGTGGGGGGGGGGGGGTATTTTGTGGTGAAAGGTGTGTAATGGTGGGTTAATGGGAGGTTGTATGTTGGTGGGATATGGGGGGGGGTTTATGTGGGTGGGTGTAATGGGGTGGGGTTTTTGGTTTTAATTGGTTGTGTATATGTGGTGGTTGGTATATTGGTGTGTGGTATTGTGTGGGAAGTTGGGTATGGGGGTGTTGAATGTGGTGGTGAAGGGTGGTTGATGTGTTGGGTTATGGGGTTGTATTTGTTGGGTTTGGGGGTGGGGGATATGGGTGGGGGTGATTGGTGGGGGTGTGTTGTGGGGGGTAATTGGGGGGTGTATGGATGTTGTATTGGGGGTGAATGGTGGGGTAAGGTGTGAGTGTTTGGTGGGGGTGTTATGTTTGGGTGTGGTGGGTTTTAGGGTGGTGGTAATTGTGTGGGTATGTTGGGGGGGGGTAATTGGGGGGTGGTGATGTTGTGGTTTGTGGGGTTTGGTGGTGGTTAGGTGGGGATAGGGGTGGGGGATTGGGGTATTGGGGGGGGGGGGGGGTGGGGTATTGGGGGGTTATATTTTGGGGGAATGGGTGGGTAGGGGGTGTGGTAATTGTGGTGTTAATGTTGTGTGTATTTGGGTGGTATGTGGTGGGTGGGAAGTGGGGGTGTTGGTGTGTGGTAATTGGGGGGTGGGAATGGGGGTTGAATTGGGGGTGGTGAGTTTGGTGCTGGGGGGGGATAGTGGGGGTTGTGTTGGGTGGGGGTAAGGGGGGGGATATGTGGGGGTTTTTTTGTGGTATGGGGTTGTGTGGGGGTTTGTGGGGGGGATGTTATGGTGGGGGGGGTGGGGGAAGGGGGTGGGAGTGGTGTGGGGTGTTTGGGTGGTTTTGGGTGGGGGGGGGGGGGGTAGAGGTGGTGGGGGGGGGGGGGTGTGGTTTTGTGGGAGTTGTGGTTGTAGGGGGGTGGGAAGGTGGATATTTGTGGTAATTGGTGGATGATTGGGTGTGGGGGTAATTTGGGTTGAATTGGGTATTGGGTTTGGGGTGTCATTTGGTGTGGAAGGGTGTGGTAATGTGGGTGTTTGGGGGGATTGGTGTTAGGGGGTTTTGTGGGTTTTATTTGTGGTAGTTGGGGGGGGGGGGGGTTAGGGGGGGTGTTGTATTGGGTGGTGGAATTTGGGTGGTGGGTGGGGGAATGGGTGGTTTTTTGTGAATGGGGGGGTGGGGGTGGGGTATGGGGGGGGGGGTTATGTTGTGGGGTTTGGGTTGTTGTTGGGGTTATGATTGGGGGTGGGTGGTTGTTTTGGGGGGTATAGGGGGGGGTGGTTTAGGGGGGTATTTGTGGTGGGGGGGGTGGTGGGTGGGTGTGTTTGGGGGGGGGGGGGGGGGGGGGGAAGGGGGTTATGGATTTTGGAGTGTTTGTAGTATGGGAAATGTGTGTTGGGGGGGTATTGGGGGGGGGGGGTGTGGTTTTTGGGTTGTGGTTGGGGTGGGGGGGGGTTTTGGTGGTGTATGGGTGAGGGGTTTGGTGGGTTGGTGTTGGGTTGTGGAGGGGTTGGTTGGGGGTTGTGGAGTGTGGGGGGGTGGGGGGTGGGGGGGTTGGGGGGGGGAGGTAGTGGGGTTTTTGGGGGTGGTTGGGGGGGGATGGGGTGGGGGGGGGGTTTTTGGGGGTGGGTTTGTGAGAGATTAGTATTTGTTGTGTGGGGTGTGGGGGGTGGGGGGGGATATGGGGGTGTATAATTGGTAGTGGAAGTGGGTGTAGGAGGTGAGGGGGGGGGGAGGGGTATGAGAGTTTGGTTTATGTTTTGATGGATATAGGGTGGTGAAAATTGTTGGTATATAAGTGGGTTAGGAGGTTGTTGGGTGGGTGGGGGGGGTTGTGGAAGGTTGGGGGGGGGGGTGGGGGTTGGATAGGTTGGGGGAAGGGGGAGTATGAGTTTAGTTTTGTTAGGGTATAGGGAAATGGGGGGGGATGGGTTGAGGGTGAAGGAGGGGGGGAAGGGGATTAATGGATAGTTTTACGGAAGGGGAAATGATGGGGATGGATGGGATGAGGTATGGGAAGAGAGGGGGGGGGAAGAGAGAGGAGAGAGAGAAAGGGGAAGAGAGAAAGAGAGAGTGAGTTTAGAAGAGGGGGGAAGAGAGGGGGGGGGGGAGGGGAGAGGGGAGAGAGTGGGATAGAGGGGGGGGGAGTGATATAGATGATTGAGAAGGGGAGAGAGAGGGGGGGGAGAGAATGGGGAGAGTATGTGGTAATGAGAGGGGGGGGAGAGAATGGGGGTGAGAGGGGAGAGTGTGTTGATTGATAAGAGTGAGAGGAAGTGGGGGGGGAGAGAGAGGGGGGAGAGGGGGAATAGAGGGGGGGTATGGGAGGGGGGAGTGTGTAGGGGGGAGTGAGGGGGGGGTGAGTGTAGGGGGGGGTGTGGGGTGTGTGGGGGTTGATGGTGTTGGGGGGGGGTATTGTGGGGGGGGGGTGATAGTAGAGGGGATATATTGAGGGGAGAGATATTTGGGTTGTGGGTTGGGGGTGGGGGTTGGTGGGAGGGGGGGGTGTGTGGGAGGGGGGGGGGGGGGGTGGGGGATGGGGATTTTGGTGGTGTTATAGGGGGTTTGGGGGTGGTGTGAGGGGGGTGTGGAAGTTTTGGGTATTGTTTGGGTGTAATGTGTGTTGTGGGGGTAGTGATGGTGGTGTTGGGGGTGTGTGTGGGGTGTGTGTAGGGTGATGGGGGGGTGTGTGATGGTGTGTGTTTGGTGTGTGTGTGTGTTGTGGGGTGAGTAGGTGTGTAAGGTGGTGTGTGTGGTAGTGTGTGTGGGGGTGTGTGGTGTGTGTGGGGGGATGTAGTGTGGGTGTGTGTTGGGAGTGTGTGTGGTGTGTGTGTGGTGATTAGTATGTGGGGGGGTGGTGTGTGTGTTGTGTGTGGGTGAGTGTTGGGTAGTGTGAGGGGGGAGTGTGTGGGTGGTGTAGTGGGGGTGAGTGTGTGGAAGTGTGATGGTGTGTGAGTGGGGATGATTGAGTGTGTTGAGTGTGTGAGGGTGAGTGTGTGGGGGGGTGTGTGTGTAGTGAGGGGGGGTTGATGTGTGTGTGTGTGGGGATGTGTTTGGGGATGTGTGTGTGGGGTAGTTGTGGTTTGTGTGTGTGTTGGGATGAGAGAGGGGGGTATTTGTAGGATGGTGTTGTGTGGGGTGAGAGAGTGTTGTGGTAGTGGTAGTAGTGTGGATGAGTGATGAGGTGATTGTTGAGGGGTTGTGTGTGGGGGTGTGTGTTGTGGGGAGTGTAGTGTGGGGGGTGTGTGTAGGGTGTGTGTGTGGGGGTGTGTGTGTGGGTGTGAGTTGATGATGGTAGGGGTGTGTGTTGGGGGGGTGTGTGTGAGGGGGGTGATGTGTGGTGTGTTGTGGGTAGTATGGTGGTGTGATGAGTGGGGAGAGAGATGTGGGGTGTGTGAATGTGGGGAGTGTTGGGAGTGTAGTGGGGGGGGGATGTGTGTGGGTTGGTATGAGAGGGTAGTGTGTGGGGGGTGTGTGAGTGTGTAGTGGGATGTGTGGTTTTGTAGTGTGGTGTGTGAGGGGGATGTTGATAGGAGTTAGGTTAGTGGGGGGTGTGGGGGTGTATGGGGGTTTGTGTGTTGAATTGGAAATTGTTTTTGGGTGGTGTGGTGGGTGGGGGGGGGGGAGGGATGGTTTGGGGGGGTGGTTGGGTTTTGGGTGGTTAGGGGGGGGTGGGGTGTGGGGGTTATGGGGGGATGTGGGGGGAGGGGTTGGGTGTTGGGTGTTGTGGGGGTAGGTGGGTGTTAGGTGGGTGGGTAGATTTATGGGGGTGGGTGTGTGGTAGTGTGGGGTGGTGGTGGGGGTGGGGTGGTGGGGGGGGGGGGGTGGGGTGTTTGGTAGGGGGGTGGGGTGGGGGGGGGGGTTTGGGGGGAGGGGGTGTGTGGGGTGGGGTTGGGTTGGGGGGAGATGGGGGGGTGTTTGGATTGGGTGATGTGGTTAGTGGTGGGTATTGGTAAGGTAGTAGTGGGGTTTGGTGTTTTTGGGTTTGGGTGTTGTATTGGGGATTTTTGGGGATATGTTTTGGGAGTGTGGGGGGGGGGTATATTGGGTAGGAATGGGTGTTGTGTGGGGTAAGATGGGTGATTGGAATGGTATGAGTGTATTGTTGGGGGGTAGGTAATGGGTTTGTGGTGTTGGGGGGGGGTTGGGGGGGTGTTTGGGGGTTTGAGGGGGGGGGTGGTGGTGTGGTGTGGGGTGGGTGGGGGTGGGGGGGGGGGGTGGATGGGGGGGGGGGGATTGGGTGGGGGATGGGGGGGGGGGGGTGGGGGGTAGTGTGTGTGGTGGGGGGTGGTGTTGTTTTTTGGGGGATTTTTGGTTTTTGTGGGGGGTGGGGGGGGTTTTTTTGGGTGTTGGGGTGGGTGGGGTGGGGTGTTATGGTTTTGGGGGGGGTTTTGGGGGGGTGTGTTGGGGGGGTGGGGGTGTGGGTTTGGTGGGGGGGTGGGGGGGGGTGGGTTGAGTTGTGTGGGTTGGTTTGGGGTTGTGGGGGATGTGTTTGTTTGTGGGGGGGGGTGGGAGGTTTGGATGGTTGGGGTGGTTGGGGGGTGGTGGGGGTTGTTGGGTGTTGTTTGTTTTGGGGGGGGTGTTGGGGGGGGTGGTTGTTTTGGTGGGTGGGGGGGGTTGGTGTGGTGGGTGGGGTTGGGAGTTGGGTGGGGGGTGGTGGGTGTGGGTGTTGGTTAGGAGTTTTGGTGTGGTTGGGGTGGTGGGGGGGGGTGGGGGTTGGGGGGGTGTTGGGTGGGGTTGGTGGGTTAGGGGTGGGGGGGGGGGTGTGTGGTGGAGTGTTGGGGGGGGTGGGGGGTGGGTTGGTGTGGGGGTGTGTGGTGTGGGGTGGGGGGTTGGTGGTTGGGGGTTGGGGGTGGGGGTTGGTGGGGTTGTGTGTGGGGGGGTTTGGGGGGGGGGGGTGGTTGGGGGGGTGTTTGGTTTGGGGGTGGGGGGGGGGGGTGTGGGGGGGGGTGGGGGTTGGGGGTGTGTGGGTTGTGGGGGTGTTGGTGGGGTGTGTGTTGGTGTTGTTGGTTGGGGGGGGGGTGGTGGGGGGGTGGTTGGTGTGTGTTGTGGGGGGGGGGGGGGGGGTGTGGGGGGTTGGTTGGGTGGGTTGTTTTGGTGGGTTTGGTGTTTTGGGGGGGGGTTGGTGGTAGTGGGTTTGTGGGTGTGGGGGGGTGGTTGTGGTTTGGTGTGATGTGGGGTGGGGGGGGGGGGGTGGGGGGGTGAGGGGGTGGGGGTTTGTGTGGGGGTGTTTGGTGGGGGGGGGGGGGGGGGTATGGGGGGGGTTGGAGGGGTTTTGGTGGGGTGGGGTGGTTGGGGGTGTTTGGGTGGGGTGTGGGGTGGGTGGGGGGGGGTTGTGGGGGGGTGTGGGGGTTGGGTGGGGGGGTTGTGGGGGGGGGGGTGTGGTGGGTGGGTGGGGGGTGGTTGTGGGGGGGTGGGGGGGGGGGGGGGGGGTGGGTGGGTGGGGTGGTGGGGTTAGGGGGTTGGGGGGGGGGGTGGGGGGGGGTTGGGGGGGGGGGTGGGGGTGGTTTGTGGGTGTGGGGGGGGGTGGGGGGGGGGGTGGGGGGGGTGTTGTGGTGGGGGGTTTTGGTTTGGTGGGTGTAGTGGGTTTGGGGGGGGGGGGGTGGGTAGGTGTGGGGTGGTTTTGGGGGTGTGGTGGGGTGGGTGGGGTTTGGGGGGGGGTGTTTGTTTGGGTGGGTATGGGGTATTGTGGTTTGGGGTGGGGGGGGGGGGGGGTTTTGTTTTGTGGTGTGGGGGGGGGTTGTTGGGGGTGGGGGGGTGTGGTTTTGGGGGATTGAGGGGTGGAATGGGTTGTGGTTTGTGTTGGGTGGATGGGTTGGGGGGGGGTGTTGTTGGGGTTTGGGAAATTGATGGTTAGGGTGTGTTTAGGGGGTGGGGTTTGGGAATTTGTGGGGTTGGGTGGGGGGTTGGGTGGGTTGGTGGGGGGTTGGTGTGGTTGGTGTGGTTTGGTTTGTGTGAGGTTGGGTGGTTGTGGTGTGGTGTGGTGTGGTAGTGGGGGGGTTTGGGGTGTTAGTTGTTGTTGTATATGTATAGTTATGTAGTGGTGTGTGTGATGGAAGTAGTGGTGATGTGGTGTGTAGGGGTAGTGATGTTGAGTTGATATGTTGTGTTATGTTGATAGAGTGTATGTGTGGAGTGTGAGATGGGAGTGGAGTGTAGTGTAGTTAGTTAGTAGTATTGAGTAGGTTAGGGTTTTTGAGGAAAGGATGTGGTGGTGTAGTAAGGTGGAGTAGAGAGAGGATAGGTTTGTTGAGGTGAGGAGTAGTTTTGGTGGAAGGGGTTAATGGTTGGTTAGGTGGGTGGATGATGTGTTATGGTAGTGTAGAGTTATTATTGATTTATTTAATTAATGTAGAGTTGTAGTTTGGAGTGTAGTGGTTATGTTGGTGTGTAAGGTGTGTAGTGGGGGGGGGTAGGAAGGGGGGGTGTTTGGGGTTGTTGTAAATGGTGGGGAAAGATAGGGGGGTTGGTGGGTTAGTGTTTGGGTGGGTGGGTGGGTGGGGGGTTGGGGGGGGGGGTTGTGTGGGGGGGGGTTGGGGGGATGGGGGGGGGGGTATATGGTAGAGGGGGGGGGGGGGGGGGTTTTGGGTTTAGTGGGGTTTAGGGAAGTGTGTGGTTGGGTGGTGTGGTGAGATAGGGGGGGGTGGGGGGAGGGTGGTTTTGGAGGGATGGGGTTGTATGGGGGGGGGGGGGGTTGATGGGTTGTTTATTGGGGGGTTGGGTGGTTGGGGGTGGATAGGGGGGGGGGGGGGGGGATTGGTGGTGTGGTATGAGGAATGATATAAAGGTGGGGTGGGTATAGAATGAGGGGGGGGTATGGGAAAGGAGAATAGGGATGGGGGGGTATGGGTTGAGGGTAGGAGTGGGGGGTAAGGTATGAGATTGGAGTTTTATAGGGGAGAGGGGTGGAAGAATGGTAAGTGAGAGTAGGAGAAAGATAAGAGGGGAGAGAGAGAGAAGAGAGAGGGGTAAGAGAGAGATGTAGAGAGAGAGATATATGGAAGGGGAATGTATAGGGATGAAGAATGGGAGGGGGAAAAATGTGTTTATAGTGAAGGGTTTTTGATGTGTTATTGTTTGGGTGGGGGGGGTGTGGGAGGAGGGGGGGAGAGAGAGGGGGAGAGAGTGTGGGTAGAGGGGGAGGTGAGAGAGGGGGGGAGAGAGAGGGGGGGATTAGATTATGAATAGGGTAGAAATAGGGGGGATAGAGAAGAGAGGGGGGTGATAGAGGGGAGAGATAGGAGAGATAAGGGGGAGAAAATAGGGGATAGATAGGGAGAGTAAATGGTGGAGAAATATTAGAGATAGGGAGGGAGAGAGAGAGGAGAGGGGAGGGGGAGTGGAGGAGTGAATGGGGGGGGAAGGGGGGGGTGGTGTTTGGTGGGGAAGGGGGGGGGGGGATTTAGGTGGTGAGAGAGATTGGGAGGTGGTGTGGGATAGGTGGGGGATATGTTGGGGTTATAGGAGGTAAGGGGGTAAGAGGTAGGGGGAGAGGGGGAGATGGTGGGGTTGTGGATGGGATTTGTGTGGGGTTGGGTATAGGTGTGATATTAGGAGGGAGATGTGGAAATGAATATAATATGGTTTAGGTGTTTGTGGGTAGGGTGTGAGGGTGGATGGGGGGTGGAATGTTTGTTAGGGGGGGGGGGGGGGGGTTGGAGGTGTTATATTTTGGGGGAGGGTGGGGTTATTAATGTGTGGTGGGTTGTGAATGTTGTGTGGGTAATGTTTGGGTGGGTGTAATGTTGAATATTGTTGTAGGTGGGTGTAATGTGGTTTTGGTGTAATTGTGTGTGGAATTGGTGGTGGTGTGTGTTTTTGTGGGTAATTTTTGTGGAATGTGGGTATTTTTTGTGGTGTTTAAATTGGGTAATGGGTGGGGGTTTTGTGGATGTTTGGTTGTGGTTTGTTGGGGGGGTTTTTGGTGGATGGGGTGGGGAGTGGGGTTAAGGGAGAGGAAAGGGAGGGATTATGGGGGGGGGAATGGTAGTATGGTTGTGGGTGGGGGTAAGGAGGGAAGATAAACGATGATTATAAGGGGTGGAGGGATATGAGGATATAGAAAAAGTTAGGGGGGACATTTGAGATAGGAAGAAGAATTTTAGGGGATGAATGTTAAAAATAGTAAGGGTGGGTGGTTATAGTGGGTGTAGATGGGATGGTATTAGGAGGTATTTGATGGAGGATATGGGTGGTGGGGGTGTTGGGGGAAAAATTGGGGAGAGTTGATGTGGTTTGGTTTTTGATTAGTGGTTTTTGGGGGGGGGGGGGGGGGGTTTTTTTGTTTGTGGGGGGGTTGTTGGGGATTGTTGTGGGGGGGGGGGGGGGGGGGGGTTTTGGTAGTGGAGTTGGGGGGGGGTTGTTATTTTAATTGTGTGGGGATTAATTGTTGGAATTGTGTTAATTGTGTGTGGTAGGTTGGTGAGGGAGTTGTGGTGTTAGTGTGGGTAATTTGTGTAATTTGGTGGGGTAAGTGTTTTTATAGGTTGGGATAATTGTGTGAGGTAATTGGTGAGTGGAAGGGGGGTAATGTGGGTGAGGGGTGGATAGTTGAGTTGAAGATTTGGGGGGGGTGGGGGTATGAATGTGAGATGTAATTTGGGGTAGGGGAGGGTGTATGGTTGGGTGGGGAAGGGTATGTTGTGTATGAGTGTCTGTTGTGTAGGAGTTAATGGTAGGGTGGTGGTAGGATGGATGAGTGAAGTATGATAAATGGGGGTGTGTATATAAATGAGGTAGAATGGGGGGGGGGGGGGGAGTAAATGTGAGGGGAATGGGGGATGATGATGTTTGTTGGGGATAATAGGGAAGAGTGAGAGGATGAAGATGGGAGGAATTAAATTGAAGGGATCGGATAGGGGGTTGAATAATGGGGTTTGAAGGGGGATGGAGAGGATGAATATGGGATAGGGGAGGTGATGAGGGGAGGGGGAGTTGGGGGGGATGGTAGATGGGTGAGGGAGATGAATGGGGAGGATTAGGTTGGGGGGGGGGGGTGTGTGGATGTGTAGGGTGGGTTGGAGGATTGAGTGAGTATGGTATTTGGGGTGGATGATAGTGGGTTGGATATTGGGGGTGGGTTTGGGGGTGGGGGGGTGGGGGGATGAGGGGGATTGGGTTTTATGTGGAGGAGGAGGAGAAAGAGAGCTGAAAAGAGATGGAAGAGAGAGAAAGGAGAAGACAGAATGAATGGAGAGAGAGGAGAAGAGAGAGAGAGAGGAGAAGTAAGTAACGCATATTCCACAAACAAATAGATGTTGAAGCCGATGAGACAAAGTTTGGTCTGATTCTGATCCGGAGCTGGTCAGTGTTGGTCACATGATGTTTATGAAAGGCCCGGTTTTTGGTGACGTTCTCTTTGTTAATAAATAAATAAATATCTTTCTTTTGGTGTCCGTAACCGTGACAACATGTACAAACAGTGTCTTCTCTTTGCTCCAGCATTGATCTAAAAAGTGGATCTTCTCTGAACAGATGTCGGCTCTTTACTGGGTGTTCTGCTGGAGGAGATGGGGGAGGAGGGGGAGGAGCACACACACAGACAGAGGGGAGGGGGGGGGGGGGGGGGGGTGAGGAGCACACACAGAGGGAGGAGGGAGGGGGTGAGGAGCACACACAGAGGGGAGGAGGGGGGAGGCAGGGGGGAGTTTGTCTATGGAAGTCACGTCCCCAGCGTCTCGTTGTCCGCAGCAACCAGACATGATCTAAGACAGAGCTGAACTTGAACCTGAGTCCAACGAAGAAACAAGTGAGTGAGGAGGAGGGGGAGGACAGGGGAGAGAGAGGATGGATGAGGAGAGGAGGGAGGAGAGAGGAAGAGAGAGAGGAGGGGGAGAGAGGAGGAGAGGAGAGGAGAGAGGAGGAGAGGAGAGAAGAGAGGAGGAGAGGAGAGAAGAGGAGAGAGGAGAGAAGAGGAGGAGAGAGGAGGAGAGGAGAGAGGAGAGGAGAGAGGAGGCGAGGAGAGAAGAGAGGAGGAGAGGAGAGAGGAGGAGAGAGAGGAAAGAGGAGAGGAGAGAAGAGAGGAGGAGAAAGGAAGAGGAGAGAGGAGAGGAGGAGAGAGGAGAGAGGAGGAGAGAGGAGGAGAGGAGAGAAGAGAGGAGGAGAGGAGAGAAGAGGAGAGAGGAGAGGAGGAGAGGAGAGAGGAGGAGAGGAGAGAAGAGAGGAGGAGAGGAGAGAGGAGAGGAGGAGAGAGGAGGAGAGGAGAGAAGAGAGGAGGAGAGGAGAGAAGAGAGGAGGAGAGAAGAGGAGAGAGGAGAGGAGAGAGGAGAGGAGGAGAGAGGAAGAGAGAGAGGAGGGGAGAGAGGAGGAGAGGAGAGGAGAGAGAGAGGAGAGAAGAGAGGAGGAGAGGAGAGAAGAGGAGAGAGGAGGAGAGGAGAGAGAGGAGGAGAGGAGAGAAGAGAGAGAGAGAGAGAGGAGGAGAGGAGAGAGGAGGAGAAGAGAGGAGGAGAGGAGAGAAGAGAAGAGGAGAGGAGAGGAGGAGAGGAGAGAGGAGAGGAGAGAGGAGGAGAGGAGAGAAGAGAGGAGGAGAGGAGAGGAGAGAGGAGAGGAGAGGAGAGAGAGAGGAGAGAGGAGGAGAGGAGAGAGGAGAGGAGAGAGGGGGGGGGGTGAGGAGCACACACAGAGGGGAGGAGGGGGGAGGCAGGGGGAGTTTGTCTATGGAAGTCACGTCCCCAGCGTCTCGTTGTCCGCAGCAACCAGACATGATCTAAGACAGAGCTGAACTTGAACCTGAGTCCAACGAAGAAACAAGTGAGTGAGGAGGAGGGGGAGGACAGGGGGAGAGAGAGGATGGATGAGGAGAGAGGAGAGAGGAAGAGAGAGAGGAGGGGGAGAGAGAGGAGGAGGAGAGGGGAGGAGAGGAGAGAAGAGAGGAGGAGAGGAGAGAAGAGGAGAGAGGAGAGGAGAGAGGAGAGAGGAGGAGAGGAGAGAGGAGAGGAGAGAGGAGGCGAGGAGAGAAGAGAGG
>OZ035824.1:3358230-3360730 GCA_964034765.1 Knipowitschia caucasica | reverse complement strand
AACTATGAGTCCGAAGTCTTACTAAAAAGGAAGGACTTAAAATATAAATATATACACGACGCAAAACGGCTTTTTTTTCCAAGAGAATTGTAAAAGCCACTGAGCCGATCTTTTCCGAGCGGACACGAGACGGACCTTTGCGGAAAGATCGAAAAAATAAATGCACGAACTATAAGGGAAATATATGGGATCTACGGCCAAAACTCAGAGCTGGACAGACCGCAAAAAAGCAAAAAAAATAAAGAAAAAACAAGGTAAATGACTTGAATTCTGGATTTTATTATAGATGTAAGTGTTATTGGTGTGGATGGTCTGATTACAGGTTTGAGTAAGTTACCGACAAAAAGATCTCGGACCAAATTCAACTAAAAAATGTCCGAAATACTGTGATATCGGTCAAAAAAGTGAGTAAATGAAATGAGACAGAATTGGTCAAAAATCCAGACTCCAAGTCCTTTTCAATCTTTTGCGGTGGGATCTGGACAAACTGAAGCCATTCTACTCAAGCCTCCAAAAATGTAAAAAGTCCCATTGTTTTTATACCCGCAGCCTGTGCTAAGCTAGCGACAAACCAAAGGAGCCATTTCCACCAGTCCACCGGGAAAAACAGCTTCGGGGGAAAACTCTATGCAACTTTTGAACCTTTGAAAAACGACTTGTGCTGAAGTTTACTCAAAATCCATTCACACATTTCACGTCCAAAACAACGGCTGAAAAAGCAAACTCGGTGATTGTGATTGTGTCGGGGGCGGAAAAGCAGCTGTTGCGCATGTTTAGAAGTTACTAGAGAGAACACAGCCTCGCCCAAAGCCACGGCAGCCATTTTGCGTGTGTGTTTACGACATGCTGAAAAGCCCGGCTAACACGGTCCAGGCTAAAGCTAATGCTATAGCTAATATCTTTTCACAAGCGTATCGTTCTACCACATGCCTCTCCTCTGCTCTGGTTTTAGAGCTGTGGACGTTAGCTTAGCATAGATATCAGCACTAAACAAAGCGGATGCTAGGAAGACGTTAGCATAGCATTAGCACCAACCGTTGATATAGGTCTGAGGTTGCTTTTTTCATCACAGAGCTGGGTTCACGGGCCTCAAAGAAATTATGATTTTACTTCCGGACCCTGAAGCTCCATCATTGAAATTATACTTTCCTTAAACATTGAACAGACGCACTTTTGTAAACAGTTAGCTTTGGCCTTAGCTGTAATCTTTTTTGGAAATAAACTGAGCTAAAATGGCCGCCACTCTCGGCAGATCCACCGTGTTCTCTGTAGTAACTTACTGTATATAGCCCTATGTTTCGCAGCACCAGACCAGAGTAGAGTCCTTGATGCAGTCGCCTGAATATATAAAAGCCCATTCACGCCTTTCCCACATAATTCATAAGCGCTTAACCAGATAATTATGCAAAAAGAATATGAAGAATGCAAAGAAACACCACCCAAGTCATGATTAACCAGACAGTCAGAGGCCAAAACCCCATTTTCCTAACACCGGCCCATGATTACACCAGAAAACATTACTTGAATCCAGACTATTCTTGTATATTTCACTTATTTTCCGACTTTAGGACAAATTATAGTACATTTTCATTAAAGTAGAGCAGTTAAAAAGCTTCATTTTCCAGTCATTCCTCAGTCGCTCATCCCATGCACGGCTCTGGACTGTTGGCTTAAGCTGTGACTCCTCATCCTCCCATCGGATCCCCACCTGCACGGGGAGAACAATCAAAACCACGTACAATCAGGAGCCTGCTGCAAAGGTCTGTCCACCTCTGAGCGAAGCATCGGCACCAGGCTTAAAACGGGAAGAAATCAGGCTTTTGTCCTCGACCCAACGCAAACAAAAACAGAATTGATTATGATTTGACTCTGGAATCATTGGCCGTGTCTTGTACGTGTGAAAACAAGATGGCCGCTCTACTGACGAATCTCAACAGACCGTTAAAAGTCTAGAGCTTCATGAGTAAAGAGCTTTTTGATTGTGATACAGTTAAAATGTTGTTGAATATTGTACAAATTCTACATAATTCAAGAAATTTGTATCTGGTTTGATGACATTTCAGAAAAGTGTATTTTGAGTACGCAGGCTAACCATTGTAGCTAGTCAGAAACGCCTTCTCCTTCTTCTTCTCCTTATTCTCCTTTTCCTTCTTCTCCTTCTTCTTCTTCTCCTTATTCTCCTTCTTCTTATTCTCCTTTTCCTTCTCCTTCTTCTTCCTCTATTTCTTCTTCTCCTTCTTTTTCTCCTTCTTCTATGTCTTCTTCTTCTCCTTCTTCTTCTTCATCTCCTTCTTCTTCTCCTTCTCCATCTTCTCCTTCTTCTTCTCCTTCTTCTCCTTCTCCTTCTTCTATTTCTTCTTCTTCTTCTTCTCCTTCTTCTTCTCCTTCTTCTATGTCTTCTTCTTCTCCTTCTTCTTCTTCTTCATCTCCTTCTTCTCCTTCTCCATCTTCTTCTTCTCCTTCTCCATCTTCTCCTTCTTCTTCTCCTTCTTCTCCTTCT
>OZ035824.1:3250730-3355730 GCA_964034765.1 Knipowitschia caucasica | reverse complement strand
AAATAGTCGACGTTCTTCGAGTAAATAGAGCCAAACGGGTCAAAACTACTGAGCCTGAATATGAGCAAGAATATGTGCCTGAGTTCAAGTCATTTCCGAAGAGTTTCTGCTCCGTCTCCACAGGGTTTAAGGATTTGCACTAAAACAACTTGAATTGGGAATTATGTTTTGCTCTTTGGGATTTCAGCAGCGGAGAAGTCCATTTGAACCATTTTCAATCATACAAGAGACGTTAGCGCTGTGTACGTTAGCACCGTCCACGTTAGCGCTGTGTACGTTAGCGCTGTGTACGTTAGCACCGTCCACGTTAGCGCTGTGTACGTTAGCGCTGTGTACGTTAGCGCTGTGTACGTTAGCGCCGTGTACGTTAGCGCTGTGTACGTTAGCGCTGTGTACGTTAGCGCTGTCCACGTTAGCGCTGTGTACGTTGGCGCGATCGCTAGCTCACTCCAACCAAATTAACTCTACCGCAGCAGGGCTAACAACGCAAAGCCACAAAACTCAGAAGTTATTGTAATATATATTATATCTGGAGTAACTCTGTTCTTACTTAAATGACGAATTCAATCATTAAACATAGTTACGATCAAATAACTCGAGCTAAACACGCTGATGTCAGAAACGTCAACTGCATTTCATTTTTAAAACACTGACTATGGGACACTGCACTATTTGTCCAGTATTTTCCAACAATTCTATTCTATTCAATGTATTTGTGAATCGCCCGGACCTTTGAGAAAGCAGTAGGTTCCCTGAAAGCTGATCAGAGAGAGAATATCTGCCCAGCCCTGGTCTTGCCCTGACTCGTGGAATAACTAGCTAATGTTAATGCTAACAATAAGCTATCAAGTGAGCTAGCCGTCGTGTATCTTTGAAAATGGTCGAACCGGAGTGATTCCCGCTGACGTCCGCAGCTGTTGTGGTACGACTTTTGTGTGATTTAATTGTGACATTATTCCCGTAATCTTCTGAGATGCCATCGCGTTCTGTCGTCGGAGTTTGAGGACAGCGGAAAAAGAGGAAAGTGCAATGTTGTGGTTTGGGCTAACGCTAACGTGGTTCGGGCTAACGCTGTGTTCCGTCCAAGTCCGAGCGAGCCTCCGGACTCTAAAACACCGACGCCTTTTTCTATATCAATTTAATCATGAAATCACCGTAACTTATTCAAAACATGTTTCACAAAAAAGTATCACTAACTTCTCACACCACTGGTCTAAAACAGGACGATGCAAAATGGACGAATTAATAATAATAACTTTGAATGTTGTAGGATTAAAAACTTAAATTACTGGTTCAAAGACATTTCTGACGAGATACAAGCGACTGTAATACTAGTGGTAATAATATTTATTACAAACGTTTACATTTTATATGAAAACACAATAAACAAGAAATATAACAGTAAAATAAACAGAATAAGCTAGTTATTTGTATATTTATCCTGCTAACAAGGCTAACTCCAGCTAACATGGCAAAATCATGCTAACATGGCTAACCCCAGCTAACTCTTGCTTATGCAAATACTCAGATCAAATGTCACAGATCAGTAAGGCTAACTTTTGCTAATGTACCTATATCAAGCTAACGCTTGCTAACTTGGGCTAACTTGCTAGCGTTGCTAATTCGAACCATAGGCTGTATATTAGGAGTGGACTGACCCAGTGCAACCGAAGCTGGAAGAATCCTTTTCAAGCTAAATTAGAGCTAGCTTGAACAGGCCGGGATGAGTTGGGGCAAAACTTCCCCATGAGCACTTCCCAATTAGCATTGTCCTTCCATATACAGTCTATGATTCAAGGGTAACTCTTGTTAACGTGGCATAAACATAATATTGTATTGCAGCGTTTTGCGATTTATTGTGAATATGTTTAAAACGTCTTTATCTTTGTATCAGATCTACTCCGCGATACTCCGGATGGTTTCTCAGTAACGTATCAAATGATTGAAATCACCGGAGCTGCACTTTAAGCCAGAAATGTCTTAAAACCACTAAAATAAGTCATGAATTCAAACTGCCCGTTTTCAATCATAAACACGTTTTTATTACGTTAGCGCAAAAGGAAACTGATAATCAGTCGTTTCGCTCGATAATCTTAAAAAAGAAGCTGCATTCTGATTGGCCCGTGTCTCCGAGAGGCGCTGTCCAATCACACGCACTTATGCAGGAGCGTCCAATCAGCAGGTCTCATCGCTCTATGTAAGTGAAGTATAAAAGGTGCATGTGTAGTGTTAGTGTTTGTCCTGTAGGTGTCGTAACTGTACAGACCGTTTCAAAACCAGCTCAAAAACCGTTAAAAAAACCCTCAAAACCGTCACGATGGATGTGCCTTGAGCTTTGGCCCGATATTAAATCAAAAATGTTCAAAGTTGCACTGCATTCGCCAACAACACGTTTTTACTTTTCTTCTGTAAAGACAAAAAAAATCCAAAATCAAACGTGCACCAGCTCCGATCAGGGCGAACAACGCGATGCAACTTCTGGAAATGCAACCGGTGAAGTGAGCAACGAGCTAACAGGGAGCTACCCAGGGGCGACAAGGAGCTAACCAGGAGCTAACCAGGGGTGACAGGGAGCTAACCAGGAGCTAACGAGGGGTGACAGGGAGCTACCCAGGGGCGACAAGGAGCTAACGAGGGGCGACAAGGGGGCTAATCAGGAGTGACAGGGAGCTAACGAGGAGCTAACCGGGGGTGACAGGGAGCTAACAAAGAGCTAACCAGGAGCTAACGAGGGTCGACACATGGGATTAACAGGAACTAAGAAAGAGGTCGCAATTTTAGGTATAGTAAAAACCAGGAGAGCTAACATGGCTAACATTGTTAAGCTGTGAAATGCGCTATATTAATGAAGGTACCTTACATATATGATGCTAACATGGTGTTTACAGTGAGCTAACAAGGAAGCCCTCGTTAGTGCTCCTGTTCATTTGATCAGATTTAGTTAAATTTGACTCTACTGTAAAAATAAGATATTTTAAATTAAGTTCACAACATGCATAAACATTAAACACAGTTCATGTTATTTTAGCAATGTCCGGTTTTGCTTCAATCCCGGTGAATCCCAGCTCACACTTTCACATTAGCATAAACGTGTCTCTAAGCTAACGCTAACTGAATAAATACAGCTATAGTTTGTCAAACCAATGATTGTGTGTGTGTGATGTTAGCAACAAAGACACACAACACTTTTAACACCGTGAACCTTATTCCACGTTCAGAGTCCGGTCCCAAACACAGCTCTAGAGTCCGGTCCCAAACACGGCTCTAGAGTCCGGTCCCAAACACGGCTCTAGAGTCCGGTCCCAAACACGGCTCTAGAGTCCGGTCCCAAACACGGCTCTAGAGTCCGGTCCCAAACACGGCTCTAGAGTCCGGTCCCAAACACGGCTCTAGAGTCCGGTCCCAAACACGGCTCTAGAGTCCGGTCCCAAACACGGCTCTAGAGTCCGGTCCCAAACACGGCTCTAGAGTCCGGTCCCAAACACGGCTCAAGAGTCCGGTCCCAAACACGGCTCAGAGTCCGGTCCCAAACACGGCTCTAGAGTCCGGTCCCAAACACGGCTCTAGAGTCCGGTCCCAAACACGGCTCTAGAGTCCGGTCCCAAACACGGCTCTAGAGTCCGGTCCCAAACACGGCTTTAAAGTCCGGTCCCAAACACGGCTCTAGAGTCCGGTCCCAAACACGGCTTTAGAGTCCGGTCCCAAACACGGCTCTAGAGTCCGGTCCCAAACACGGCTTTAGAGTCCGGTCCCAAACACGGCTCTAGAGTCCGGTCCCAAACACGGCTCTAGAGTCCAGTCCCAAACACGGCTTTAGAGTCCGGTACCAAACACGGTTCTAGAGTCCGGTCCCAAACACGGCTTTAAAGTCCGGTCCCAAACACGGCTCTAGAGTCCGGTCCCAAACACGGCTTTAAAGTCCGGTCCCAAACACGGCTTTAGAGTCCGGTCCCAAACACGGCTTTAGAGTCCGGTCCCAAACACAGCTCTAGAGTCCGGTCCCAAACACAGCTCTAGAGTCCGGTCCCAAACACGGCTTTAGAGTCCGGTCCCAAACACAGCTCTAGAGTCCGGTCCCAAACACGGCTTTAGAGTCCGGTCCCAAACACGGCTCTAGAGTCCGGTCCCAAACACGGCTCTAGAGTCCAGTCCCAAACACGGCTTTAGAGTCCGGTACCAAACACGGTTCTAGAGTCCGGTCCCAAACACGGCTTTAAAGTCCGGTCCCAAACACGGCTCTAGAGTCCGGTCCCAAACACGGCTTTAGAGTCCGGTCCTAAACACGGCTCTAGAGTCCGGTCCCAAACACGGCTTTAGAGTCCGGTCCCAAACACGGCTCTAGAGTCCGGTCCCAAACACGGCTTTAGAGTCCGGTCCCAAACACGGCTCTAGAGTCCGGTCCCAAACACGGCTTTAGAGTCCGGTCCCAAACACGGCTCTAGAGTCCGGTCCCAAACACGGCTCTAGAGTCCGGTCCCAAACACGGCTCTAGAGTCCGGTCCCAAACACGGCTTTAAAGTCCGGTCCCAAACACGGCTTTAGAGTCCGGTCCCAAACACGGCTTTAGAGTCCGGTCCCAAACACAGCTCTAGAGTCCGGTCCCAAACACAGCTCTAGAGTCCGGTCCCAAACACGGCTCTAGAGTCCGGTCCCAAACACAGCTTTAGAGTCCGGTCCCAAAGTCTGGTCCCAAACCCGGCTTTAGGGCCTCACTGTTAGGATTTAGGGACCATTTTTTTCACTTCCCGCTAGCCTATAGCCGTTAGCATCGGGACAGAACAGAATTAGGGATGTAAATATTTAGGACATAATCACATTTTTGAGCCATTTTGAGACTGACACCGGGACAAAGGGGCTTAGTGTGAAATGGTTTACGGAAGCAGGTCATGTGAAGAAGAATGATTTCATAACGAAGTCCAAACGCTTGTTGCTCATTTCACCGAACTTACTCACACAAATGCACACACAGACACACAAACACGCGCACACACACAGACACACAAATGCACACACACAATCGTCTTCCTGTTTGTGAAATACATTAAATATGCAATACTTTATGCACTCGTTACATCAGTTTGTTGTCGGTTCGACCAAAGCGTCATGTTCAGGTTTGTTTTGCTTTTCGCACACGTTCAAACGCCTCTCTTCAAAATGGCGGCTCTCGCAGTCGTGGATTGAGGGCAGTGACTGGAAATATCTTTTTAAACTCATTTCTACAGTAAATAATAATAATAAACGTGTTTCCTTCAAACCCGCCTGATGGAAGGCTTAGGAAAGTTCTACATTTAAATTATATTTGCGGTTTCAAAACAGGGGTCCTAACTTTACCATGTTGTTATGAAATCGCTTCAGCTTTGGCTTTAGATCGATGTCTAAATGCGTCTTCAGTGCTGGGTATAGGACTCTCATTTAACGCCATTTCCAGACTATAAGTTGCTACCATTTTCTAGTTCTTTGATCCCTGCGGCTTATATAGCGATGCAGCTAATATGTGTATTTATTATAGATATTTTATAGATCCCTGTAGGAGAAATTCAGGTGTCCAGTAGCAGCAAAAGTAAAAAATATTATTGATCATTCTAAAAAAATGTTTGTAATAGAGTCGTCCGAGTTTATGGACTTCTTTTTTTGACTCCTTTAAGTTTTAGTAGCTACAGGACACTGGTTTATTGTCAAAAATGCACTGGTTAATGAGGGATGGAAGCTAACGGTCGTCTCTGCTACGTCACAACATGAAAACCTGCGGCTTATATTCAGGTCCTATACGTGGACACAACGTATTCTTTTTAAGATTTTAGGAGGTGTGGCTTATATTCAGTTGCGCCTTTAAATCCAGAAAGTCCAGTAGTTCTGGATCAGCACCGTCCCTCACTTTACGTGTTTTGTTTTGTTACGTGATGCGAAAACAAAAGTTCAGATACGCCGTTGAAAGCGTTGTCAGGTCCTGAGCGAGACCCCCGGGTACTTGAAATACTCTCTCTCCAACAGATCCATAAGACAGTGTTGTGTGCCATAAAAGTCAAACATTTCCAGGTCCAGTTTCCAGTCACTGTCCTCGGTCGCACACATTAAAAACGTATTCACGCTAAAAATCCTTCCTCTGCGTTCTGTCGCCGCACCAAACCGAATATAGAACTTCTACATCCGTTTAAAACTGCATATCCTCTGTTTCCACTAAAGAACCTTCAAAACCACAAGATCCATGTGAAGCTGTCACTGATTTTGATGCTGCCCTATTTTACATGCAGGACTTTTGTAAAGATTGTGTTTTTAAGCCACGTTTCGAGTCCCTATGTTTCGGGACTGGGTTCAATTGTAAACGTCCTGGTGGTTTTTCATGTTTATGCATTATTTTCTCTGTATTTAAAATCTGTGATGATGTAGTAAAATTAAACCTGGGCTTGAAAAGCACAGGGGTTTGTAACAATGTGTGTTTGAAAAAAGGGAATCTGTCGCTGAGGAAATGAATTGATCAGAGCGCAGTGGGTTTTTGTGGCTGTGTGAGAGAAAAGCCCCGAACAGCAGCTGCTTCTGGTTCAGAGTCTGAGCTCCACCACTGAACCTGCTGCTGCTGCTCAGTTCACGCAGTACTTCTGATGCAGAGACAGACAGAGACATGTGTAGACCTAGAGACAGACTCAGAGATAGACTTAGACCTAGAGTCAGAGACAGACACTGATGCAGACAGACAGACACAGAGACACATGTAGCTCTGGGTCTATGTGTGTCTCTCTGTCTCAGTGACCTATTCAGAGATAGACTTAGACCTAGAGACAGATACTGAGACTGACAGGCGTAGAGAGAGACGCTGATGCAGACGCTGATGCAGTCTCTGATGCAGACGCTGATGCAGACGCTGATGCAGACGCTGATGCAGACGCTGATGCTGATGCAGACGCTGATGCAGACGCTGATGCAGTCTCTGATGCAGACGCTGATGCAGTCTCTGATGCAGACGCTGATGCAGACGCTGATGCAGTCTCTGATGCAGACGCTGATGCAGACGCTGATGCAGATGCTGATGCAGACGCTGATGCAGTCGCTGATGCAGACGCTGATGCAGACGCCGATGCAGACGCTGATGCAGACGCTGATGCAGACGCTGATGCAGTCTCTGATGCAGACGCTGATGCAGTCTCTGATGCAGACGCTGATGCAGTCTCTGATGCAGACGCTGATGCAGACGCCGATGCAGACGCTGATGCAGTCGCTGATGCAGTCGCTGATGCAGACGCTGATGCAGACGCTGATGCAGACGCTGATGCTGATGCAGACGCTGATGCAGACGCCGATGCAGACGCTGATGCAGACGCTCCCTACATCTTGACCACATCTTGTTTTGTGCCGGACATTCCACGCGGGAAATAAACGCTCCATTATGCAACACGATTCTGCTTCTGCTTTTTTTCACCCCGAGTGTTTTTGTGTTCTGCCTCCTCCGCTGCTGCTGACAATCCAGGACCAGACCCAGGTCCAAAACCAGGTCCAGATCTAAAAAAGACCAATAACAACGAGATTCCAAGACACTCTTACAGATTGGGATAAGAAAAAAAACTAGCTTCAAATTAGCTTACAATTGTTTCCAGTGTTTCCCAAAGTGTGGTCCAGGCCTGTCTGCTGTGGAGGGACAGATGAGGCCGTGTAATCAGCCCTGATGTCCTCGTTAGCAGCAGCGCTAACGAAGTGGAATGAGAACAAACGAGGCTCAGAGTCGGGAAAAGACCTGAGCAGGATCGTAGAAAGACCGATTGGAACGTTTATGTTTGTCACTCACAAGGAAATATTATGCATTGGTTTTGCTCATAAAAAATTACAATGAGACTGTTAACTTGTCATTTCCTGTTTCAGAATGTGCAATAATAACTTCAGTTGAAAAAATATGTTGGAGCAAGTATGAAGGGAAAATCAAGCCCCAGGTCTCTCAAAGATGTCTGCCCCCGGTCTCTCCGATATTTTAGGAGTGCATTCAAAAGTCCACAGCGGCTAAACTAGGCTGGTCCAATGGGAATGTAGCTTTGGACCAAGAGCCACTTTTGGACCATCCTGTAAAGACGTTTTCCAGAGAAAATAAGACACTAAAAAGCATTGGGTAATTCTGATTCCGGGTCCAAGATGTCTGCTCCTGGTCTCTCCAAGATGTCTGCTCCTGGTCTCTCCAAGATGTCTGCCCCTGGTGTCTCCAAGATGTCTGCTCCAGGTCTCTCCAAGATGTCTGCTCCAGGTCTCTCCAAGATGTCTGCTCCTGGTCTCTCCAAGATGTCTGCTCCTGGTCTCTCCAAGATGTCTGCTCCTGGTCTCTCCAAGATGTCTGCCCCTGGTCTCTCCAAGATGTCTGCTCCTGGTCTCTCCAAGATGTCTGCCCCTGGTGTCTCCAAGATGTCTGCTCCAGGTCTCTCCAAGATGTCTGCTCCAGGTCTCTCCAAGATGTCTGCTCCTGGTCTCTCCAAGATGTCTGCTCCTGGTCTCTCCAAGATGTCTGCTCCTGGTCTCTCCAAGATGTCTGCCCCTGGTCTCTCCAAGATGTCTGCTCTTTGTCTCTCCAAGATGTCTGCTCCTGGTCTCTCCAAGATGTCTGCTCCTGGTCTCTCCAAGATGTCTGCTCCTGGTCTCTCCAAGATGTCTGCTCCAGGTCTCTCCAAGATGTCTGCTTCTGGTCTCTCCAAGCTGTCTGCTCCAGGTCTCTCCAAGATGTCTGCTCCTGGTCTCTCCAAGATGTCTGCTCCAGGTCTCTCCAAGATGTCTGATCCTGGTCTCTCCAAGATGTCTGCTTCTGGTCTCTCCAAGATGTCTGCTCCAGGTCTCTCCAAGATGTCTGCTCCTGGTCTCTCCAAGATGTCTGCTCCAGGTCACTCCAAGATGTCTGATCCTGGTCTCTCCAAGATGTCTGCTCCTGGTCTCTCCAAGATGTCTGCTCCTGGTCTCTCCAAGATGTCTGCTCCTGTCTCTCCAAGATGTCTGATCCTGGTCTCTCCAAGATGTCTGCTCCTGGTCTCTCCAAGATGTCTGCTCCTGTCTCTCCAAGATGTCTGCTCCAGGTCTCTCCAAGATGTCTGATCCTGGTCTCTCCAAGATGTCTGCTCCTGGTCTCTCCAAGATGTCTGCTCCAGGTCACTCCAAGATGTCTGCTCTTTGTCTCTCCAAGATGTCTGCTCCTGGTCTCTCCAAGATGTCTGCTCCAGGTCTCTCCAAGATGTCTGATCCTGGTCTCTCCAAGATGTCTGCTCCTGGTCTCTCCAAGATGTCTGATCCTGGTCTCTCCAAGATGTCTGATCCTGGTCTCTCCAAGATGTCTGCTCCTGGTCTCTCCAAGATGTCTGCTCCAGGTCTCTCCAAGATGTCTGCTCCTGGTCTCTCCAAGATGTCTGATCCTGGTCTCTCCAAGATGTCTGCTTCTGGTCTCTCCAAGATGTCTGCTCCAGGTCTCTCCAAGATGTCTGATCCTGGTCTCTCCAAGATGTCTGCTCCTGGTCTCTCCAAGATGTCTGATCCTGGTCTCTCCAAGATGTCTGCTCATTCAGATCATTGGCTCGTGCCTTAGACGTCCTAAACATCAGCAGATGTGACATGTTCTGGTCAGCCCTGGTTCTCCTGGTCTGTGCAGGAGGTGCAGTGGTTCTACTTCCACAGTACCAGAGGAAGATGAGAGTGTTCTGACCAATCAGAGAGACTGCAGCTCCCTATGGTGCCACCAGAGGGAGCTGAAAACACTGACATGTGATAGTACACATTACAGAAATTAATTAAAACGAATTTATGGGCAATACTTTTGGACCAGAAATATACCAGGAGAGAGACACCAGAAAGAGACTAGGGAGAGAGACCTGATATAGAAACCAGAGAGACCAGAGACAGACCACACTGAGGCATGTCCTGAACGTCAGAGGACAAAAACACAGACGGATAATTGTAAAGAACGACATGTCATTTGAGAAATCCCCTAAACTCATTTATGTACAATACTTTTGTTTTAAAGAGAAGTGCCCTGAGTGTGATGTCACAGTGGTACAATGACGTCATACTGTCACATGATGGATCTAAACACAACTCCAGGTCTGTGTGTTGGAACACGGAGGAAAGAGAGAATGAGGATTTAGCAGAATATTTATCCTTGAAAAGCATTGAATTTCTGAATATGGAAATAGTATGTTTAAAAGCTTTGATCTCTGGGTTGTAAACGTGTGCCAAGTCTCTGTCTCAAACTGACTCAGAGCAGCGTCTTTCTCACATCGGTTTGAGGGAAATCAAAGAAAAAACATGAAGCATCGTCTGTATAAGTCTCAGTTAAAGACCATAGACTGTATATATTAACGGACAGAGTCACGCCTATCTCCGCCGTTCTAACTAATGAGCCAAAAAATGTGCTCTCCTGGAGCTATCCAAAATGGCCGCGAGTGGTCCCGCCCACAAGAAAATTGTGAAAAAACACATCTGTGCATGCGTCAGCCGGCGCTGCTCTATTCATTTGAACGAGAGACTTCAAAAATTCACAGCGACTAAACTAGACTGGTCCAGAACACTCCCTCAGCATTGACACACATGTGGAACGGAGCTTTGGGCCAAGAGACAACTTTTGGACCATCCTGTAAAGACGTTTTTGAGAGGTCTGCCAATGCTATATGTTAGCATTGGCTAATTCTACTTCTGGGTCCACCCCCACAGGCCCGGGGTGGTATTGCAGCATGTCAGCGCACGTCATTTTGGCCACTTTTGAGCTGGCACCCTACCCCACTGTTAAAGACACACTTCTAACTCAAACGGCGTATTGATCCTGCTGGGTTTACTACTTCCTCATACTTTTATTTATTTAATTGTAATGAAATCTTCTGCAGGAAGTGAAATTGAGGTGCTGCAGCTTTAATGTTGAGGTCAGTCTGCGGAAGTGTAAAATCAGTGTCCCCACAAACCAGGGAAACCATCTGGTAGGTGTGTGTGTGTGTCTCTCTCTCTCTGTGTGAGTGTGTGTCTCTCTCTCTGTGTGTGTGTGTGTGTGTGTTTGGAGCAGACGGACACAGGCCCTTTGGTATCTCTGCTTTGTGGGGACGACACATCTCACACACTCTATCTCTCACGCACACACACACTCTTTCTTGCAAACACACACACACACTCTCTCTCACGCACACACACACACACACTCTCTCGCACACATAGGCTCTTTCTCACGCACACACACTCTCTCGCACACACACGCTCTTTCTCACGCACACACACACACACTCTTTCTCACGCACACACACACACACTCTTTCTTGCACACACACACACACACACTCTTTCTCTCACGCACACACACACACACACTCTTTCTCTCACGCACACACACACACACACTCTTTCTCACGCACACACACACAGACTCTGGATCGATGCGTTTGTGCCGCGCTCAGCAGAAAAACTCTTTTGCCTTTTAGCTTTTTTTCTCCACTGGACTTCAAACAACTGCTGCACAAAAGGTCTGAGGCCGATACCACCGCAGGAAAGACCCGAGTCCAGACCAGAGTCCAGACTAGAGACCAGGACCAGGGCCCTCCGGTCTCTTTCTTTAGGCTTTCTCTCTCCGGTCTCACTCCTGGTCTCTCTGGTCTCAATCTTGGTCCTGATCTGGTCTCAGTCCTGGCCCTGGTCTGGTCTCTCTTTGGTCTCAGTCCTGGTCTCGGTCCCTCGGGTCTTCGGGTCGATTCTTGGCTCTGTCTCTGAATCCGCTGCAGATCGACTCCTGTCTGTCGTCTGTCGATTCTCAGATCGAAGCCTCAGAGTTTACAGAGCAGAAAGATCCCTGTGAGTCACTATTGGACTCTTCAGGCAGAGAACTGATTGGCCGAGAGAGGGTGGTCCTCTCTTTGTCACTTTTCTGTCTGACAAATCTGATCTTAAGATGTGAGACAGAAATACAGAAAAACTAGTGATAGAAGCAACTGTTTTAGAGCCAGAACTAGAGACCTGGGTTTGTTAGAGTTCTACTGGTCTGAAAGTCACATACCCCAGCTTTAAAGTCACACACCCCAGCTTTAAAGTCACACACCCCAGCTTTAAAGTCACACACCCCAGCTTTAAAGTCACACACCCCAGCTTTAAAGTCACACACCCCAGCTTTAAAGTCACATACCCCAGCTTTAAAGTGATTGTCTGGAGTTTGTCAGTAAAAGAGAGAGAGGTACTTGAATTGAAAAAAAAAACCACGCAAGCTCCTCCCCCTTCCTTTCTGATTGGTCTACACCTATGTTTCCATAACACATTTAAATGTTAATCAGAGAACACATTATACATGTACATTATTAATACACATGCACGGAGGTTTTCAGAATTATTTGTTAACGTTTTAATGAAAAATTATGTTTTTATGCACAAAAAAGCGATCGCGGCAATTATGGATATAGGTTCATATATAAATGATTATGGATATAGGTTCATATATAAATGATTATGGATATAGGTTCATATATAAATGATTGTGGATATAGGTTCAGTATATAAATGATTGTGGATATATCCATCCATCCATCCATTTTCTTCCGCTTTATCCGTTGCCGGGTCGCGGGGGCAGCAGTCTAAGCAGAGACGCCCAGACTTCCCTATCCACACACACCTCCTCCAGCTCGTCCGGGGGGACCCCAAGGCGTTCCCAGGCCAGCTGAGAGACATAGTCTCTCCAGCGTGTCCTGGGTCTTCCCCGGGGCCTCCTCCCGGTGGGACGTGCCCGGAACACCTCCCCAGGAAGGCGTCCAGGAGGCATCCTGAACAGATGCCCGAGCCACCTCAACTGGTTCCTCTCGACGTGGAGAAGCAGCGGCTCTACTCCGAGCTCCTCCCGTGTGACTGAGCTCCTCACCCTATCTCTAAGGGAGCGCCCAGCCACTCTGCGGAGGAAGCTCATTTCGACCGCTTGTATCCGCGATCTCGTTCTTTCGGTCATTACCCAAAGCTCATGACCATAGGTGAGGGAGGGAACGAAGATTGACCGGTAAATCGAGAGCTTCGCCTTTCGGCTCAGCTCCCTCTTTACCACAACCGTCCGATACAGAGACCGCATCACTGCGCACGCTGCACCGATCCGCCTGTCAATCTCACGCTCCATCCTTCCCTCACTCGTGAACAAGACCCCGAGATACTTGAACTCCTCCACTTGAGGAAGGACCTCTCCACCCACCTGAAGAGGGCAAGGCACCTTTTTCCGGTCGAGCACCATGGCCTCGGATTTGGAGGTGCTGATTCTCATCCCAGCCGCTTCACACTCGGCTGCAAACCGTCCCAGTGCATGCTGCAGGTCCTGGTTCGTTGGAGCCAGCAGGACGACATCATCCGCAAAAAGTAGAGATGAAATCCTGTGGTTCCCGAACCGGACCCCCTCCGGCCCCTGGCTGCGCCTAGAAATTCTGTCCATAAATACAGTGAACAGAACCGGTGACAAAGGGCAGCCTTGGCGGAGGCCAACATGCACCGGGAACAGGTCTGACTTACTGCCGGCAATGCGAACACAGCTCTGACTCCGGTCATACAGGGACCGGACGGCCCTCAGCAGAGGACCCCGGACCCCGTACTCCCGGAGGACCCCCCCAAAGGACACCCCGGGGAACACGGTCGAACGCCTTCTCCAAATCCACAAATTATCCACAATCCTATTGTGGATATAGGTTCAGTATATAAATGATTATGGATATAGGTTCAGTATTGTATAGTACTGAGCATGAGCAGCTACGAGCATCAGCGCAATGATTGACAGCCGTTGGCATCACGTGATTGGTTAACGTGGACGGCACCGTGGATTCTGAGCTATAGCTAAGAGAAGGGAAGGCGGGACTTGCCCGTAATATTGGAATTAATAAAATGACTAATTTTATATCAACATTTAAGGCCAGGAGGTCAATTTAACACATTTACTAAAAAGTGTAATTCATTTAGAGTTACAGACTATCACTTTAAAGTTACGTCCCTGAGCTTTAAAGTTTTGAACCTGCTCTAATGTTATGGTCAGACTTGATGCTGTCGGTGGAAACTGTGGCGTTGTGATGTCTGCTGCGGTTTATGACGAGACGTTTGAGATTCAATAAGAAATGAAACAGAAACTTTATTTACAACTAAAACAATAAATAAATACAGGATCAGCGTGTTGTTTACATCCGTGTCCAAAAAGTCAGAAGCCAACACCATCTATGGTAATGTGTTCTGCAACAGGGAATCCACTTGGGCGTGGTCTGAGAGATGGGGTGTGGTCGAAGAGGGGGCGTGGTCTGTGGGAGGGGCGTGGTCACAGCGACAGGTGCGGCTTCCTGAACGTCTCGTTGGTGATTGACAGTCGAGTGAGACGAGCGCCATAATAATCCACGATGTAGTGAGAGCCGTCAGCCGGACCCACAATCGACACACAATGAGAGAAGACACACAATCTGAGAGAAGACACACAATCTGAGACACACGACACACAATCTGAGACACACAACACACAATCTGAGAGAAGACACACAATCTGAGACACACAACACAAAATCTGAGACACACGACACACAATCTGAGACACACAATACACAATCTGAGACACACAACACACAATGAGAAACACGACACACAATCTGAGAGAGGACACACACTCAGAGTAGACACACACTCTGAGAGAGGACACACATTCAGAGAGGACACACACTCAGAGAGGACACACACTCTGAGAGTAGACACACACTCTGAGAGTAGACACACACTCTGAGAGTAGACACACACTCTGAGAGTAGACACACACTCTGAGAGTAGACACACACTCTGAGAGTAGATACACACTCTGAGAGTAGATACACACTCTGAGAGTAGATACACACTCTGAGAGTAGATACACACTCTGAGAGTAGATACACACTCTGACCTGCATGGCGATGAGGATGAAATCGATGAGAGTCCCGATGCCACAGAAACCCACAGTGCAGAACTTCAGCAGACCTGGGATCAGATCACACACACACACACAGCGAGAGAGAGAGGGATTTGTCAAAAAATTAGACAATTTGATAGTATTGCAATATTCGGGGCACAATTCTATATTATTGTGACTCTTGACAAAGACAGCCACAGACAGTCACAGACAGCACAGACAGCACAGAGCCACAGACCGCACAGACAGCACAGACAGCCACAGACAGCACAGACAGCACAGACAGCCACAGACAGCACAGACAGCCACAGACAGCACAGACAGCACAGACAGCCACAGACAGCACAGACAGTACAGACAGTCACAGACACCACAGACAGCACAGACAGTCACAGACAGCCACAGACAGCACAGACAGTCACAGACAGCACAGACAGCACAGACAGCCACAGACAGCACAGACAGCCACAGACAGCACAGACAGTACAGACAGCACAGACAGTACAGACAGCACAGACAGTCACAGACAGCACAGACAGTCACAGACAGCCACAGACAGCACAGACAGTACAGACAGTACAGACAGCACAGACAGTACAGACAGTACAGACAGTACAGACAGCACAGACAGTACAGACAGCACAGACAGTACAGACAGTACAGACAGCATAGACAGTACAGACAGCATAGACAGTACAGACAGTACAGACAGCACAGACAGCACAGACAGCACAGACAGTACAGACAGCACAGACAGTACAGACAGCACAGACAGTACAGACAGCACAGACAGCACAGACAGTACAGACAGCACAGACAGTACAGACAGCACAGACAGCACAGACAGCACAGACAGTACAGACAGCACAGACAGCACAGACAGTACAGACAGTACAGACAGTACAGACAGCACAGACAGTACAGACAGTACAGACAGCACAGACAGCACAGACAGCACAGACAGCACAGACAGCACAGACAGCACAGACAGCACAGACAGCACAGACAGTACAGACAGCACAGACAGCACAGACAGTACAGACAGCACAGACAGCACAGACAGTACAGACAGTACAGACAGCACAGACAGCACAGACAGCACAGACAGCACAGACAGCACAGACAGTACAGACAGCACAGACAGTACAGACAGTACAGACAGCACAGACAGCACAGACAGCACAGACAGTGTGGTGATATTTTGAGATTACAAAAATTGAGAAAATTAACGACTCAAATATCGCATTTATTAGGATCTGTACAAGAACTGACAGACAAGACACCATAGAGTCACAACAGACACCATAGAGTCACAAAAGACACCAGAGAGTCACAACAGACGTCATAGAGTCACAACAGACATCAGAGTCACAACAGACACCATAGAGTCACAACAGACACCATAGAGTCACAACAGACACCATAGAGTCACAACAGACGTCATAGAGTCACAACAGACACCATAGAGTCACAACAGACACCAGAGAGTCACAACAGACGTCATAGAGTCACAACAGACACCATAGAGTCACAACAGACACCAGAGAGTCACAACAGACGTCATAGAGTCACAACAGACATCAGAGTCACAACAGACACCATAGAGTCACAACAGACACCATAGAGTCACAACAGACACCATAGAGTCACAACAGACGTCATAGAGTCACAACAGACGTCATAGAGTCACAACAGACATCATAGAGTCACAACAGACATCAGTCACAACAGACACCATAGAGTCACAACAGACACCATAGAGTCACAACAGACATCAGAGTCACAACAGACACCATAGAGTCACAACAGACATCAGAGTCACAACAGACACCATAGAGTCACAACAGACACCATAGAGTCACAACAAACATCATAGAGTCACAACAGACACCATAGAGTTACAACAGACACCATAGAGTCACAACAGACGTCATAGAGTCACAACAGACACCATAGAGTCACAACAGACACCATAGTCACAACAGACATCAGAGTCACAACAGACACCATAGAGTCACAACAGACACCATAGAGTCACAACAGACACCATAGAGTCACAACAGACACCATAGAGTCACAACAGACACCATAGAGTCACAACAGACATAGTCACGACAGACACCATAGAGTCACAACAGACATCATAGAGTCACAACAGACGTCATAGAGTCACAACAGACATCAGAGTCACAACAGACACCATAGAGTCACAACAGACATCAGAGTCACAACAGACACCATAGAGTCACGACAGACACCATAGAGTCACAACAGACATCATAGAGTCACAACAGACGTCATAGAGTCACGACAGACATCAAAGTCACAACAGACACCATAGAGTCACAACAGACACCATAGTCACAACAGACATCAGAGTCACAACAGACACCATAGAGTCACAACAGACACCATAGAGTCACAACAGACACCATAGAGTCACAACAGACACCATAGAGTCACGACAGACACCATAGAGTCACAACAGACATCATAGAGTCACAACAGACGTCATAGAGTCACGACAGACATAGAGTCACAACAGACATCAGAGTCACAACAGACACCATAGAGTCACATAAACGTCAGATGGAAATGACCAGAGGAAACTCAGAGAAAACACTGAAGTGAAACAGATAATTATTTAAAGGTATAGAGGAGGATTTACTACTTCCGGGTGGATCATCAAGACGATTGGTCCTCACAGTTGTCAATCATTCTGGTGATACGAGCTCGTTAAATAAGACCAGAGAGTTTTGTTCAAAAAGTGGAGAGAGCGGTTCTTTCCTAATTTTGGGAAAATCCTCCTATCCACCTTTAAGTATCGCAATACTTTATCATCTGTGTGTTTCATTGTGAGCCAATGTGACTCTGAACAGTTTCTCCGTCGCTCATGTCTCACCCAGAGCAGGATACCCCAGGTAGAACCGGTCTGCTCCGAGCCAGCCCAGGAACAGGGACAGAGCCACCGCCACTTTGTACGAGTAACCGCTCCTGCAGGCACACACAATAGGATATGAGGATAACACACACACACACTAGAGGACGTGAGGATAACACACACACACAGAGGGCTAGGGGTTATAGAGTATACAGTTGCCATAGCGACACTCACACATTCCTGCAGGAGATGGTTTTGTTGAATCCGACTTCGTCTCCACTGAATCTGAACTCAGAGCCGTTTGACAAACGACACGTGACGTTAGGAGCGGGCAGACATTCCACTGTGGAGACAACACGCTAACGTTACGTCATGCTAAAGAGAACACACTAAAGATACATGTGAAAGGTCCCCTTCAAGGCCAACATTGCAGTGTGTTGAGTGCAGACATCTGTACTTTAACGGTACTTGAATCTCTCCTGGGTCTACAGCCTGAGTCCTGGGTCTACAGCCTGAGTCCTGGGTCTACAGCCTCAGTCCTGGGTCTACAGCCTCAGTCCTGGGTCTACAGCCTCAGTCCTGGGTCTACAGCCTCAGTCCTGGGTCTACAGCCTGAGTCCTGGGTCTACAGCCTGAGTCCTGGGTCTACAGCCTCAGTCCTGGGTCTACAGCCTCAGTCCTGGGTCTACAGCCTCAGTCCTGGGTCTACAGCCTCAGTCCTGGGTCTACAGCCTCAGTCCTGGGTCTACAGCCTCAGTCCTGGGTCTACAGTCTCAGTCCTGGGTCTACAGCCTCAGTCCTGGGTCTATAGCAGCAGTCCTGGGTCTACAGTAGCAGTCCTGGGTCTACAGTAGCAGTCCTGGGTCTACAGTAGCAGTCTTGGGTCTACAGCCTCAGTCCTGTATCTACAGCCTCAGATCGAACCAACAACTTTGTCCCCTGGACGACTGCTGTTGTAATTTAGAGCTGTTCAAAAGTTTGGAAGACTACAGCAGACTCCACTGACGCTCACCCCAGGCCACCGCGTCCTTACACGTCTCCGGCTCCTGTGTGGCTTCATTGATCTTTGGCTCTTTGCACAAATATGTTCAGAATCAGTTGAGAAAGAAAACGTGCAAAAATCATTACTCATTGAAAACAATTGTATTGTGTCATGATCTGTGCGTGCTCTAAAGCAGAACACGCACTGCAACATGTGGATCTGAACAACACGTAACACTGGGTGTAACGTTGTGTTTACTTTTATATATACGTACATATATGAGCCCCACACAATAGATTTCTTCCCACGTTGTATAGATTTAACCTAAAACATACTCTTAAGGCACATATGTACAAGTGACACACGAGCAGAAGCATGGCTATAAACGCAATCTGCTTTGTTTACGTCTGTGGCTGGGCGCTAGCTGCTGTTAGCCACTGTTAGCCTTGGGGTCTTTGGCGCTAAAGCACTGGAATATTCACATGTTTCCAGCTGAAAAAGGATATTGTCCCAGCCGCAGAGACTCGCAGCTCTCCGGGTCATGCGTCAGAACCAGCTCCAGGTCCGAATATAGCGCGTACAGAAATAAACTGCAGATGGAAGAGCGAAACCAGCTCCCGTAGGCCGCCATGTTGGAGCTGATGGGGAGGCACGTGACTGGACCACACTTCCGGGGATGGCTCCAAAAGTTTGTATTTAAGAAATGTGTTTTGGGACTATCACTTATTGGTTAGAGGGACTTAGGTATTATTACTATTTCAGATTTCGAACGTGTAGCAGCAGCGGTGGCACGTGTTTCCATGACAACATGTCAACAGTAGTGATGTGCTGAGCGGACCGAGTCTTCGAAGCGTGGACCGAGTAATCTGGGGGCGTTTCTTGTGAAGTGTGGGTCGAGGCGTGTATTGGTCACGTGTGTGGTGACGTTCGAAGCCTCGCGTAGCGGCCGCACCACGTGACGGTTCATATAGTGCTTCATATAGTTCGGAGAGTGCATTGCTTTGACAGGTGCTTTGTGATCCGCGGCTGTACCATAGACTGTATTGGCTGTCCCCGTCTGCCTCTGTGTGCGTACGTGTGTGTGTGCGTACGTGTGTGTGCGTGATGTGGAGCAGTCCTGTACTAAGTATAGAGAAACTACTTCATATGAAATACAATTAAAAACTTTTCACTTTAGTAAAACCTCATATATCAAGGCTTCAAGTTATTAGTAATAATACGCTGGATAATACATTTCACAACAGCTGTGTGGCGCAGTCGGTCTATGACGGACTCCGAAGCAGAAGATATAGCGTTCGAATCCTGGTCTACCCATAATAAATTTTGTGTTGCAAAGTAAATGTATTTATTTATTGGGAATAAATGGTTTGTTGTGTTTAATTAATCCACCTCTTGGTAGTTTTTCCTCCATTAATCACTTTCTGTAGAACTGTATTACTTTGGATGTGTTTGTTGTATCAACACAATTGACTGAAAGACTCAAATAGTTCATAGTTCATGAAGCATCATTTCAAACACAACACGTTAGACCATAGATTGTAAATATACATTTTAACATTAGATCTCACCATTCATTGTAAGCACTTCTCCTCCTGCCTCCACTGCTCTGGATTGACCCCACAGGCCAGAGTCGCTCCAGTTGTGGACACTGAGCATCAATATTAGGCCCACAGAGCACCTGGACACCCAAACTGTAAATTTGTACATTTTAACTGTAATTGAGTTTAGGATTGTTTAATCTCTTTTTTTTCTTTGTTCTTTGCGTGTGTGTGTGTGTGTGTGCATGTGTTTTTTTGTGTTTGGCTTTTGGCAATTACCAGTATTAATCAAATGTTCCTAACTTAAAAATGTTTTAATGAAAATAAATTTTGTACTTTTGTAGTCGAGTTTTGGTTTTGTCTCTGCCCCCATCACTTTAAAAAGGGAAGCGAACCTGTGTCTGCCTTGTGCAGGGTCCTAGGCCTATCCTAGGTGGCGTTGTTGACAATAGCAAAATTTCTAACCTGTACTTTTAACCCTCGTTATGTCACATTTGGCGTTGCTGGCAGGAAAGAGTGTTATGTATTTCTTTGTCCACATGATGGCGTAGTGGAGCATGATTCACCTTGAGCCTTCGACTCATGGGCCGAGTAATAGGCTGCGATCCCTCAAGGCTTCATGGGGCTTCATATTGCCATCACTAGTCAACAGCCGTGTTGGAGTGACTGATGATGCTGTCATCACTTTTACTCATCACTGATTCTTAAGCTACTAGAACAAGTGCCGTTATTTAGACAAATCCCATTCAAACCAATGGTATTCTGAAAAATTACCAACATATTTATTAAGAGGCTTTTTTTTTAAACCTGTCATCATGTCATGTCACCTCTTTACCCCTTTATTATTCCATTTCTGGGTCGGAGGGTGGCAATGAGAGCTGCCACCCAAGTCTCATAGCACCAGTCCCTCGCCTATCCTCTGCAGGTGGTGGGTCCACAGAAAGATTTTTAAAACCAATATTATCTTATACTCAGTGATACAACTGTTTGATTAAACTTGAAAAACAGCAAACTGTTTGTTGAAAGACAAATGCTAACTGCTGGCAGTAAAAAGAGTGTTGCTATGGTAACTAGTACTGTCTCTTTTGTACTGGAAAACCAAGCTGACACGGCTCAGAACCAGTATTTAAAATACTGTTATCAAGCAACGGATAATGACTAACTTTGAATTTTACAGTCAAATGAATGGAGCTAGAAGTAGAAGGTAGATTAATAAATAAATAAATACTTAAAGAGACAGAAAAAGGGACAAATGTATGTGTCATTGATGGGTGGCTTGCCTGAGGACACAATAACAGTTTGACACCAATGTGCCCTAATGAGTTCCTAGAGGCCTCCCATCAGAATTTCAACCAGGCCCTGTCCCGCTCAGCCTCAGAGGCCTGACAGTAGCTGGTCTGACGGGGTCTGGTCCTCTAGGTGAGAGCCTCGTTGTGATTTAGTGACATAGACAAGTTATTTGAATTGAATGATGGACTTCTTTCACAGTGGTGCAAACGTTAAAATAACATATGAATTTAATAATGATTCAATAGAGAGTGATTTCATACATATTTACAATAGAATGGGATAACGGTTGTAAACATATCCCCAGTTTACGCTGCTGTAGTCGCTGATTGTAATTTCTCCCACGGTCCCTGAAAGCCTCATCAGAACACTGGACAGACCCACGCCTCTGCGCTGATGTTGTGAGTTTATATCCACTTTTATCCACTTTTATTCACTTTCATTTGTGTTTTTCCGGGCTGTCTGCGCTGTCCACACTCTCACACACTCTCACACAACATTTCACAATAAAGTCTGAGCATGTAAAACCATTTTAATCACTTTTAACATCGCGATTCAGCTCGTCTGGTGTTAGCAGCGAAGACCGCGGCTGCGTCCGAAATCACAATAAAACACGACCTCGTTCTGGTTCCTCGTCATGCTAAACTAATATTTTTTTCGAATAGAGCTGCTCCAGATTTGGTCCAGTGAATAATACTAATATGTTAAGTCTATTCTTATACCTTTTTTGAGAAAAACTAATGCCATCAAGAAAAAGAGTGAGACGAAGGAATGATACGGAGAGTGTGGATTGTGGTTTTGGATGCAGCTAAGGAGTGAAGCGATCGTAGCTTTTGGGCTCTAGCTTCATGAAACTGGACATTTAAGTCGTTTTCCTGCCAATGTAAAGCACGAAAACTCCCAAAACACACGCACACACCTGTCATACCCCTGTACACTCGTCTGCATTGTTGTCATTATACGTCTTGAGCTGATAATTCTAACTATTTTGACATGTTTGTGCCCGTGCACCTGCCGCAGAGCACACAGATCTGTGGTGGTTAAAGGGTTTTTGTGTTTCCAGAGATCGTGATGAAATGACGTAGAATAAAGTGTTATTCTGTTTCTTCTGTTGATTCCGCCCTTTGTTTACGTGCAGTTTCACTTCCTGGTTGACGCACAGGTGACGCACAGGTGAGATGTATTTGTTTATTGCAGTGTCTCCCAAAGTGGGGTCCGCGGCCCCCTGGTGGGCCGCGAGGGTACTGCAGGGGGGCCGCGGGAGGTCATAAAAAAAATAAAAAAATAATATAATTATTTAATGTTAAATTTATACTGTTTTGTTTGTAATATTAAAATATTTGTGCTCATTATTTGACTTCAATAATCCACTGTAATCATTTTTGTATTACAATGTTTGTAGCAGAGGCTATTTTCCCAAAAAAAAATAACCAGAAGAGCCTATTCTTAATGTTGTCTTCTTGGTTATTATTTTGGGGGGCCACGCAGACCCGTCAGATTTTTAAGGGGGCCTCGGTGTTACCGAGTTTGGGAATGGCTGGTTTATTGTATCTTTACTACAGATCAAAGTCCGCGGGAAAGGACATGTGTGTATCAGTGTCACATCACGTACAATAACAACATATGCACTTTTTACATATAGATAAGACATGTTGAACTAGATACGACTAGTTGCTGTAATATTTCAGTACTTTTTAAGACACGGAGGGGCAAACGTACCAGTCTGTGAACTTCATCAGAATCAGAATCCGTTTAATGACATGTCAGTAACAAGAAGTCACAAACTAGGAAATTGCTTTGTCTCTCGGTGCAAACAAGTTAAAGCAGAATAAAATCAAAGGCATGCTTAAATAAAAATCTACATAAATGTCTTCAGTTTACTGTACACAAGTTCTAGGTGCACACAATAGACCCTTTAGAGTGCAGTAAAGTGATGCTCGTAAGGTCAGAGGTCAGTGATGTTTATGAAGTGTGCATGAGGGGAAGAAACTATTCTTATGGAGGGAGGTTCTGTTCCTGATGGACCGTAGTGTCCTGCCCGAGGGGAGAGCGTGAGAGGGGTCAGCAGTGATACGACAGCCCGCCGCAAATTCTGAAACTACCCCCAAAATGTTTAGTTTTCAACCACATGAATAAACAAGTTTTTAAAAGGTTTTATGAGTGTTCAAACTGGTGAAAATAAACTGGCTCTGCTCAGAACCAGGACCAGCACCTGGACAAGGGGCATTAATGGCCTAGAGGAGGATTTTCTCAATTTTTAGGAAAGAACCTCCCTTTCCAATTTTTGAACAAAGCTCTCTGGTCTTATTTGACGAGCACGAATCACCAGAATGATTGACAAGTGGGAGGACCAATAATATTGATGATCCGAATGTAGAAAATCCTTCTATAACTGCCATAGAATGTTGGTTACCATCAAGCAACCAGAAATGGCTCAATTGGAAATGTACCTTCAAGTTAGAGATGAGTCAAAGATGGAACGACTCACATTTCAAAAGTGACAGAGAATTACACAAAAACAATGACATAATAAACAAACTGTAGAAATAAAGAAACTTAAACGTCACAAAGTTATGAAGACTCAAATTGAACCAAGGAATTACGATTCCAAAACAAAAGTACAGATACTTGTGTGAAAATGATTCCCAGTCGTGGGAATGAAGCTGGAGTTCTGTGTTTGGAGCCGATAACGTGTGTCGCACTTTGTCTTTTGTAAATAAAGCAGAGATAAGAGTTTCAGCTTTAGTCACACGACAAAAGAGGAATGTTGTCCCGGCAACGCTGCGGTTATTAAAGCTGGGGGACGTGACTTTAGCCACAGATTTTCTAATTGCAAACTACATATCGATGATGTGTTTGTGTTTCCAGATCTGCAGAATCATGTTGGATAATGTTCCGACCGGTGAGTGTCTTTCTCTCCGACCTCTAACTTGGGTTTGCTCCATCACTTCTCTGGGTTTGAGTCCCGCTCGGAACAGGGTCTTTCTGAGTAGAGTTTGCATGTTCTCCCCGTGCCTGCGTAGTTTTCCTCTGGTTTGCCTTGCCTCTAAAAAGATGTAAATATGTGAAATCCTCCAGCTCTGGTCCCGAAGAGCATCAGCGTCCTGTTACTACGGCGACCACTGCTCCGGTAGAAGAGTTAGGGTCAAATCACATTTATTCACAGGGGGGAAATAAAGTAAACCTTGACTTCAGAGTAACTTAATCCAATGACTTTCAAACCAAGTGAGTCTTGTTGTTGTGGAAAGCTTATTTGTCAAACTGAGGAAGCAGCTCGGACCATCTGCACTCGGACTATCTGTGCTGCGCTCGGACCATCTGCACTCGGACTATCTGTGCTGCGCTCGGACCATCTGCGCTCGGACCATCTGTGCTCGGACCATCTGCGTTCGGACCATCTGCGTTCGGACCATCTGCGTTCGGACCATCTGCGTTCGGACCATCTGCGTTTGTTGCGCTCGACCATCTGCGCTCGGACCATCTGCGCTCGGACCATCTGCGCTCGGACCATCTGCGCTCGGACCATCTGCGCTCGGACCATCTGCGCTCGGACCATCTGCGCTCGGACCATCTGCGCTCGGACCATCTGCGCTCGGACCATCTGCGCTCGGACCATCTGCGCTCGGACCATCTACGCTCGGACTATCTACGCTCAGACTATCTATCGTGCGTTGCTTTTGTACCATTTCATCAGTGATTGTTTTACAGCTTAAGTTGTGCTAATGCTAATGTTAGCATACGTATCAGATCACAAATAAAACTAGAAGGCTCCATGGAATGAGAGCGTAGGAGAAATGAGAAGCCTCTGAGCGAGTTGGGGGCGGGGCTAAACATTAAAACTTTGCAGAAACGGTTATAGCTCCTTTTTAAGGTGAAAATAACTACTTTAGTAACAGGTGGCACGGTTTTTATAAACAATGGTAACGTATATTATTGTAGATTAAACATAAGTTCTGATGCAGAGTTTGACATGTTTTATTTAACGCATTGAGACTCATGTGATGCACAGTCATAAATCTGATCCAAAGGTTTAAGTAACGGTTTGTCACATGTGTTTTTAACTCTTTTTAAACTTTCTCTCTGGTCTCTCTCTCTGGTCTCTCTCTCTGGTCTCTCTCTGGTCTCTCTCTGGTCTCTCTCTCTGGTCTCTCTCTCTGGTCTCGCTCTGGTCTCTCTCTGGTTTCTCTCTGGTCCTTCTCTGCTCTCCCGCTGGTCCTTCTCTGCTCTCCCGCTGGTCCTTCTCTGCTCTCCCGCTGGTCCTTCTCTGGTCTCTCTCTGGGCTCTCTCTCTGGTCTCTCTCTGGTCTCTCTCTCTGGTCTCTCTCTGGTCTCTCTCTGGTCTCTCTCTGGTATCTCTCTGGTCTCTCTCTGGTCTCTCTCTGGTCTCTCTCTGGTCTCTCTCTGGGCTCTCTCTCTGGGCTCTCTCTCTGGTCTCTCTCTGGTCTCTCTCTCTGGTCTCTCTCTCTGGTCTCTCTCTGGTCTCTCTCTCTGGTCTCTCTCTGGTCTCTCTCTGGTCTCTCTCTCTGGCTCTCTCTCTGGTCTCTCTCTCTGGTCTCTCTCTGGTCTCTCTCTGGTCTCCGTGGAGCATCAGCGTCCTGTTACTACGGCGACCACTGCTCCGGTAGAAGAGTTAGGGTCAAATCACATTTATTCACAGGGGGGAAATAAAGTAAACCTTGACTTCAGAGTAACTTAATCCAATGACTTTCAAACCAAGTGAGTCTTGTTGTTGTGGAAAGCTTATTTGTCAAACTGAGGAAGCAGCTCGGACCATCTGCACTCGCACTATCTGTGCTGCGCTCGGACCATCTGCACTCGGACTATCTGTGCTGCGCTCGGACCATCTGCGCTCGGACCATCTGTGCTCGGACCATCTGCGTTCGGACCATCTGCGTTCGGACCATCTGCGTTCGGACCATCTGCGTTCGGACCATCTGCGTTTGGACCATCTGCGCTCGGACCATCTGCGCTCGGACCATCTGCGCTCGGACCATCTGCGCTCGGACCATCTGCGCTCGGACCATCTGCGCTCGGACCATCTGCGCTCGGACCATCTGCGCTCGGACCATCTCGCTCGGACCATCTGCGCTCGGACCATCTGCGCTCGGACCATCTGCGCTCGGACCATCTACGCTCGGACTATCTACGCTCAGACTATCTATCGTGCGTTGCTTTTGTACCATTTCATCAGTGATTGTTTTACAGCTTAAGTTGTGCTAATGCTAATGTTAGCATACGTATCAGATCACAAATAAAACTAGAAGGCTCCATGGAATGAGAGCGTAGGAGAAATGAGAAGCCTCTGAGCGAGTTGGGGGCGGGGCTAAACATTAAAACTTTGCAGAAACGGTTATAGCTCCTTTTTAAGGTGAAAATAACTACTTTAGTAACAGGTGGCACGGTTTTTAATAAACAATGGTAACGTATATTATTGTAGATTAAACATAAGTTCTGATGCAGAGTTTGACATGTTTTATTTAACGCATTGAGACTCATGTGATGCACAGTCATAAATCTGATCCAAAGGTTTAAGTAACGGTTTGTCACATGTGTTTTTAACTCTTTTTAAACTTTCTCTCTGGTCTCTCTCTCTGGTCTCTCTCTCTGGTCTCTCTCTGGTCTCTCTCTCTGGTCTCTCTCTCTGGTCTCGCTCTGGTCTCTCTCTGGTTTCTCTCTGGTCCTTCTCTGCTCTCCCGCTGGTCCTTCTCTGCTCTCCCGCTGGTCCTTCTCTGCTCTCCCGCTGGTCCTTCTCTGGTCTCTCTCTGGGCTCTCTCTCTGGTCTCTCTCTGGTCTCTCTCTCTGGTCTCTCTCTGGTATCTCTCTGGTCTCTCTCTGGTATCTCTCTGGTCTCTCTCTGGTCTCTCTGGTCTCTCTCTGGTCTCTCTCTGGGCTCTCTCTCTGGTCTCTCTCTCTGGTCTCTCTCTCTGGTCTCTCTCTGGTCTCTCTCTCTGGTCTCTCTCTCTGGTCTCTCTCTGGTCTCTCTCTCTGGTCTCTCTCTCTGGTCTCTCTCTGGTCTCTCTCTCTGGTCTCTCTCTCTGGTCTCGCTCTGGTCTCTCTCTGGTCTCTCTCTGGTCTCAGTGGAGCAGCAGGTCCTGTCTGCCCTGGACCGTCTTCAGGTGCGACTCCTGCAGAGAGAGGAGTGGACTCACAGCGACAACATGAGGAACCTGAAGGAGACGCTGCAAAGTCCTTTGTTCAACCACATCCTGACTCTACAGCAGTCACTGAGGACCCTGAAGAGCCAGGTACTACTGCTTCTACTGCTGCTGCTGCTACTGCTACTGCTGCTGCTACTGCTGATGCTGCTACTGCTGCTGCTGCTGCTGCTACTGCTGCTGATGCTGCTGCTACTACTGCTGCTGCTGCTACTGCTGCTGCTACTGCTGATGCTGCTACTGCTGCTGCTGCTGTTACTGCTACTGCTGCTGCTACTGCTGCTGCTGCTACTGCTGCTGCTGCTGCTGCTACTGCTGATGCTGCTGCTACTACTGCTGCTGCTGCTACTGCTGCTGCTACTGCTGATGCTGCTACTGCTGCTGCTGCTGTTACTGCTACTGCTGCTGCTACTGCTGCTGCTGCTGCTACTGCTGCTGCTGCTACTACTACTGCTGCTACTGCTGCTGCTACTACTGCTGCTACTGCTGCTGCTACTGCTGATGCTGCTACTGCTGCTGCTGCTGCTGCTGCTACTGCTGCTGCTACTGCTGATGCTGCTGCTACTACTGCTGCTGCTGCTACTGCTGCTGCTACTGCTGATGCTGCTACTGCTGCTGCTGCTGTTACTGCTACTGCTGCTGCTACTGCTGCTGCTGCTGCTACTGCTGCTGCTGCTACTACTACTGCTGCTACTGCTGCTGCTACTACTGCTGCTACTGCTGCTGCTGCTGCTGCTGCTGCTGCTACTACTGCTGCTACTGCTGCTGCTGCTACTACTGCTGCTACTGCTGCTGCTACTACTGCTGCTACTGCTGCTGCTGCTGCTGCTGCTACTGCTGCTGCTGCTGCTGCTACTACTGCTGCTACTGCTGCTGCTGCTGCTGCTGCTGCTGCTACTGCTGCTACTGCTGCTGATGCTGCTACTGCTGCTGCTACTGCTACTGCTGCTGCTGCTACTGCTGATGCTGCTGCTGCTACTGCTACTGCTGCTGCTACTACTGCTACTACTGCTGCTGCTGCTACTACTGCTACTGCTACGGATGCTTCTGCTATTGATGCTACTGCTGCTGCTGCTGCTGCTACTGCTGCTGCTGTATTTGACAGACTCCAGTATTCTGTATATTTACGGCTGTGTTTCTGCGACTCGTCCTCAGCTCGACAGTTTTCCCGCAGATACAGACTTCAACTTCTCCTCTAAAGGTCACCTGATCCTCAGTTCTGTGATTTCGCCCACTGAGTCCTCACCGACCAATCGCAGCCCTGCTCCCACCCGGGCCCCGCCCCCTGCCTTCGACCTGGTCAAGTGGATCATCGCCAACGCAAAGGTTCATCAGAGTCAAAATGTCCTGTTTGAATTTGGGGTGGTCCTCTCTCACCACTCTCTGGTCGTGGTGGTCCTCTCTCACCCCTCTCTGGTCGTGGTGGTCCTCTCTCACCCCTCTCTGGTCGTGGTGGTCCTCTCACCTCTCTCACCCCTCTCTGGTCGTGGTGGTCCTCTCTCACCCCTCTCTGGTCGTGGTGGTCCTCTCTCACCCCCCTCTGGTCGTGGTGGTCCTCTCTCACCCCTCTCTCACCCCTCTCTGGTCGTGGTGGTCCTCTCTCACCCCTCTCTGGTCGTGGTGGTCCTCTCTCACCCCCCTCTGGTCGTGGTGGTCCTCTCTCACCCCCCTCTGGTCGTGGTGGTCCTCTCTCACCCCCTCTGGTCGTGGTGGTCCTCTCTCACCCCCCTCTGGTCGTGGTGGTCCTCTCTCACCCCTCTCTGGTCGTGGTGGTCCTCTCTCACCCCTCTCTGGTCGTGGTGGTCCTCTCTCACCCCTCTCTCGTGGTGGTCCTCTCTCACCCCCCTCTGGTCGTGGTGGTCCTCTCTCACCCCTCTCTGGTCGTGGTGGTCCTCTCTCACCCCTCTCTCACCCCCCTCTGGTCGTGGTGGTCCTCTCTCACCCCTCTCTGGTCGTGGTGGTCCTCTCTCACCCCTCTCTCTCCCCTCTCTGGTCGCAGGGCCGGCAAACCGAGCGTGTGGTCCTCCCCCGTCCCCCCTCTGGAGGTCTGGGCTTCAGTGTGGTCGGACTGAACCCAGCGGGAAGCAGCTATCAAGGGGTCTATGTGAAGCACGTGCAGCCTGGAGGTGTGGCCCAGAGGTGAGAGATCCAGGTCCAGGCCGGGTCCAGGCCAGGTCCAGGCCAGGTCCAGGCAGCTTTGAACCTGCTTTTGACCTGCTTTAGTCCTGCTTTAGACCTGCTTTAATCCTGCTTTAGTCCTGCTTTAGTCCTGCTTTAGACCTGCTTTAAACCTGCTTTAGACCTGCTTTAGACCTGCTTTAGACCTGCTTTAGACCTGCTCTAGACCTGCTTTAGTCCCGCTTTAGACCTGCTTTAGTCCTGCTTTAGTCCTGCTTTAGTCCTGCTTTAGTCCTGCTTTAGACCTGCTTCAGTCCTGCTTTAGTCCTGCTTTAGTCCTGCTTTAGTCCTGCTTTAGTCCTGCTTTAGACCTGCTTTAAACCTGCTTTAGACCTGCTTTAGACCTGCTTTAGACCTGCTTTAGACCTGCTCTAGACCTGCTCTAGACCTGCTTTAGTCCCGCTTTAGACCTGCTTTAGTCCTGCTTTAGTCCTGCTTTAGTCCTGCTTTAGACCTGCTTCAGTCCTGCTTTAGTCCTGCTTTAGTCCTGCTTTAGTCCTGCTTTAGTCCTGCTTTAGACCTGCTTTAAACCTGCTTTAGTCCTGCTTTAGACCTGCTTTAGACCTGCTTTAGACCTGCTCTAGACCTGCTTTAGTCCCGCTTTAGACCTGCTTTAGTCCTGCTTTAGTCCTGCTTTAGTCCTGCTTTAGACCTGCTTCAGTCCTGCTTTAGTCCTGCTTTAGTCCTGCTTTAGACCTGCTTTAGACCTGCTTTAGACCTGCTCTAGACCTGCTTTAGTCCCGCTTTAGACCTGCTTTAGTCCTTCTTTAGACCTGCTTTAGTCCTGCTTTAGTCCTGCTTTAGTCCTGCTTCAGTCCTGCTTTAGTCCTGCTTTAGTCCTGCTTTAGACCTGCTTTAGTCCTGCTTTAGTCCTGCTTTAGACCTGCTTTAGTCCTGCTTCAGTCCTGCTTTAGTCCTGCTTTAGTCCTGCTTTAGACCTGCTTTAGACCTGCTTTAGACCTGCTTTTGTCCTGCTTTAGACCTGCTTTAGTCCTGCTTTAGTCCTGCTTTAGACCTGCTTTAGTCCTGCTTTAGTCCTGCTTTAGACCTGCTTTAGTCCTGCTTCAGTCCTGCTTTAGTCCTGCTTTAGTCCTGCTTTAGACCTGCTTTAGACCTGCTTTAGACCTGCTTTTGTCCTGCTTTAGACCTGCTTTAGACCTGCTTTAGACCTGCTTTAGACCTGCTTTAGACCTGCTTTAGTCCTGCTTTAGTCCTGCTTTAGACCTGCTTTAGACCCCCTTCAGACCTCTTTCTCCTTGTCCTCAGGAGTGGAGGTCTGCAGCAGAGGGATCAGATCTTGGTCATAAACGGCCGTGCTTTAAAGGAGGGTGTGAGCCAGCAGGAGGCGCTGTCTCTGCTGCAGAGCGGGGACTGTGTGGAGCTGGTGATCGCCCGGGACCCGAGTCCAGAGACCCAGACCCAGAGCCCCGCCCAGAGGTACGAGTCTTTGCATAACGACAGCGTAACGAGCCGTGGAGCCGTGTTCGGGTGAATGAAGCTCTCCCTGTCAGACTGTAGGCTGTGGAAAGTTTTACTGCTCCAAGGGGAGGAGAAACATGTGACTCTCTCTCTTTCTGCTCTCTCTCTTTCTGCTCTCTCTCTTTCTGCGCTCTCTCTTTCTGCGCTCGCTCTCTCTGCTCTCTCTCTGTTCTCTCTCTCTGCTCTCTCTCTCTGTTCTCTCTCTTTGGTCTCTCTCTCTCTCAGGGTGACGCAGAAGAGCGAGAGGCCACAGAGCGCCGCAGCATCAACGCCGCGCATCGACACGGTGAGAAACATGCAGACACAGGGGAGGGGCTAGGTCTCAGCAGGGGGAGGGGCTATGTCGCAGTAGGGGGAGGGGCCAGGTCGCCGCAGGAGGAGGGGCTAGGTCTCAGCAGGGGGAGGGGCTAGGTCGCAGCAGGGTGAGGTGCTAGGTCTCAGCTAGGGGGAGGGGCTAGGTCTCGGCAGAGGGAGGGGCTAGGTCTCGGCAGAGGGAGGGGCTAGGTCTCGGCAGAGGGAGGGGCTAGGTCTCGGCAGAGGGAGGGGCTAGGTCTCAGAAGGGGGAGGGGCTAGGTCTCGGCAGAGGGAGGGGCTAGGTTCCAGCAGGGGGAGGGGCTAGTTTTTTTGCTCAGATAAATACTTGTTAAAGAAGAAAAGAGTCACATCAAAAGCAGTTTGAAATGGTTGAGGGGGACACGGTGGTGGTTAGCTCCTCCCACACTACTATCAGGAGCTCCCCCGTCCCTTCTGTCCCCACAGACTGTTTTCAAACATGTTTCACTGTGGTGAAGCCTCAGACTATGATGTTCTAAAAAAAAGTCATCTCAAGATCATGTTTAAGGGACTCTCCCTCTTCCCCCTCTCCCCCCTCTCTCTCTCCCCTCTCTCTCCCCCCTCTCTCACTCCCCCCTCTCTCTCCCCCCTCTCTCTCCCCCCTCTCTCTTTCCCCTCGCTCCCCCCCTCTCTCTCTCCCCTCGCTCCCCCCCTCTCTCTCCCCCCCTCTCTCTCTCCCCTCGCTCCCCCCCTCTCTCTCCCCTCTCTCCCCCCCCCTCTCTCCCTCCCTCTCTCCCTCCCTCTCTCCCTCCCTCTCTCCCTCCCTCTCTCCCTCCCTCTCTCCCTCCCCTCTCTCCCCCCTCTCTCCCTCCCTCTCTCCCCCCTCTCTCCCTCCCTCTCTCCCTCCCTCTCTCCCCCCCCTCTCTCCTCCCCTCCCTCCCTCTGTGGCTTCTCTCATGAATGCCCCTTTGTCTCTATCGCTGCTCTCATCACTGAGTTTCCAAAGCTTCAGTGAGACCGGATCTCTCTCCTTTAGTCCAGTTTAATGATATAGCACAGACTCATGTAAACCTTTGCTGTGACTGAGGTGTGGAAAAACCCAACTGCTTTTAGGCTGTTACCACGGAAACCGGATAGTACGGAGACAAGGCCAGCAGAGGCATTTAAGAGCCATATAAGACATTTATAGGGGGTGTGTTTGGGCAGATAGGCCACGCCCTCATTCTGATCATGTGACACCGTCCCTCTGCACCTGTCTCACTGCTTTGTTTTGGTCTGTCTGGTCTTTAGTCCCTGGTCTCTCGCTGGTATTTCTAAAGCCTAGTTTATACTCGCGCGGAGCTTACGGAGGTGACGTGACGTCACTTGCGCAACGCGTTGGTCACCGCAAGGCCCTTACGTCGCCTGCCGTGCAGCATCGAAATTTTCTAACTACGTAAAGGTCGCCGCAAGGAATCTCCGCTGTGATTGGTCCGTGTGTGTGTGTTGGAAGGAAGCACGGAGCGGCTGCAGCAGGAGCATGGACGAGGCACTATGGAGCAGAGAGCTTTGTGCTTCGAAGGAAAAGCAGTTTGGGCTCAGAGCCTGATATACAGGAGACTGTGGACTCTCTAACCATATATATAACTTATATCTAACATATATATGTTAGATATAAGTTATATATATATATGTTAGATATAAGTTATATATATATAACTTATATCTAACATATATGTTAAGATATAAGTTATATATATATAGATATAAGTTATATATATATAACTTAATCTAACATATATATAACGTATATATAACTTATAAACTGTTCCTGTCTTGTTTGAATCGTAGCTGCGTTTGTTGCTTTCCTCCTGCACTCGTAAATTGTTCATGTTTGTCTGATATTTACCACTATTATTGTTTTGCTGTTTGTGCTGAAAAATATTTAATAATAACTATGTTTCCAACAGAACTGTGTCTTTATTCACAGCATCACAGTTGAAATGACTTATAAAATAATGAATCCATAAAACTATCACATAAACCTACAGTAGAAACACGTGTAATGAGCTCAAACAGCTTTGTTTGTTATTGTTGTTCTGAAGAGGACAAAGTAGCAGCGTAAATGGGACCGCTCCTGTGTGATCGCCCTCATGTGGTTTGTTGTGGGATTACAACATTCTCCTCAAAACTCTGTAAGGGGAACGCGCCAGTATAACATCAATTGTGCTTACGTAGGTCCACCGCAACCGCTAACGTAAGCCACGCCGCGCAAGTATACACTAGGCTTTAGGTCTCTTTCTCTTTTTTCTCTTTCTGATCCTTCTGGTCTCTTGCTCTAGTCTCTCTCTGGTCCCTCTCTGACATCCACTCTCTATGGTCTCTTTCTTTGGACTCTCTGGACTATCTATCTCGACACTGGTCCTTGGTCTCTTTCTTGTCACTCTCTGATCTATCGCTCTTGTCTCAGTCTGGTCCCTCTCTCTGGTCTAACCCTGGTCTAACCCTGGTCTCTCTCTCTGATCTCTGGTCTAACCTTGGTCTCTCTGCAGTCTCTTTGGGGACATGTGGAGGAGATCGAGTTGGTGAACGATGGATCCGGTCTTGGTTTTGGGATCGTTGGAGGGAAGTCTGGAGTGGTGGTGCGGACGCTGCTCCCCGGGGGTGTGGCACATAGAGTGAGTACTCAACCCTGGTCCTGGTCTGGTCCTGGCTCATAGTGAACACTAAGCGTCAATGTATTTCTTGGGGTCGTCCATCTCTGCTTGCGGCTCTAACTCCTCTCTCCTCAGGACGGCCGACTCAGGACCGGGGACCACATCTTGTCCATCGGCGACTCGCCCTCCGCAGATCTGACCAGTGACCAGGTGGTGGCCGCGCTGCAAGCCTGTGGCAGCCGCGTTGCCATGGTGATAGCCCGTGACTACAGGGGTCAGAGGTCAGCCGGGCCGCCCCCTCCTCCAGGCTCCGCCCCTGTGTCTGCACTGGCCCCGCCCCTACTGCCAGACTCCGCCCCTGTCACAGCGTTGGCCCCGCCCCCTCTACTAAACTCCGCGCCCGTCACAGCACTGGCCTCGCCCGCTGCACCGCCGCCAAGACCGGTTTGTGCCAACACTTGTATTATGACAATATTCAAATACATCTATGTTAACTTAATGCTAACCCCACTAGCTCAATGCTAACCTGCTAGCGCAATGCTAACCTTATGTTCGCAGTTGAACCTGGAGGGATACGAGATCCACGAAGTCTCGCTGAACAAGAAACCAGGACAGAGTCTGGGCATCTCCATCGTCGGCCACAACCCCAGGACCAGCCAGGGTATGAGAGCGAGAGAGAGACCAGAGCGAGAGAGAGACCAGAGCGAGAGAGAGACCAGAGCGAGAGAGAGACCAGAGCGAGAGAGAGACCAGAGCGAGAGAGAGACCAGAGCGAGAGAGAGACCAGAGCGAGAGAGAGACCAGAGCGAGAGAGACCCCAGAGCGAGAGAGAGACCAGAGCGAGAGAGAGACCAGAGCGAGAGGGAGACCAGAGGGAGAGAGAGAGAGAGAGAGAGAGAGAGAGACCAGAGGTAGAGGTAGAGGGAGAGGGAGAGAGACCAGAGCGAGAGAGGGACCAGAGCGAGAGAGAGACCAGAGCAAGAGATAGAAACCAGAACGAGAGGGAGACCAGAGGGAGAGAGAGAGAGAGAGAGAGAGACCAGAGGTAGAGGGAGAGGGAGAGAGACCAGAGCGAGAGAGGGACCAGAGCGAGAGAGAGAGAACAGAGCAAGAGAGAGAGACCAGAGCAAGAGAGAGAGACCAGAGCGAGAGAGAGACCAGAGCGAGAGAGAGACCAGAGCGAGAGAGGGACCAGAGCGAGAGAGAGACCAGAGCGAGAGAGAGACCAGAGCGAGAGAGAGACCAGAGCGAGAGAGAGACCAGAGCGAGAGAGAGACCAGAGCGAGAGAGAGAGACCAGAGCGAGAGAGAGACCAGAGCGAGAGAGAGACCAGAGCGAGAGAGAGACCAGAGCGAGAGAGAGACCAGAGCGAGAGAGAGACCAGAGCGAGAGAGAGACCAGAGCGAGAGAGAGACCAGAGGGAGAGAGAGACCAGAGGGAGACAGAGACCAGAGAGGGAGAGAGACCAGAGGGAGAGAGAGACCAGAGGGAGAGAGAGACCAGAGGGAGAGAGAGACCAGAGGGAGAGAGGGAGAGAGACCAGAGGCCAGAGGGGGAGAGAGGCCAGAGGGGGAGAGAGGAGAGGCCAGAGGGGGAGAGAGACCAGAGAGAGAGACCAGAGCGAGAGAGAGAGAGACCAGAGCGAGACGGAGACCAGAGGGAGAGGGAGAGAGAGAGAGACCAGAGGGAGAGAGGGAGAGAGAGACCAGAGGGAGAGAGGGAGAGAGAGACCAGAGGGAGAGAGAGACCAGAGCGAGAGAGGGAGAGAGACCAGAGGCCAGAGGGGGAGAGAGGCCAGAGGGGGAGAGAGGAGAGGCCAGAGGGGGAGAGAGACCAGAGCGAGAGAGAGAGAGACCAGAGCGAGACGGAGACCAGAGGGAGAGGGAGAGAGAGAGACCAGAGGGAGAGAGGGAGAGAGAGACCAGAGGGAGAGAGAGACCAGAGCGAGACAGAGACCAGAGGGAGAGAGGGAGAGAGACCAGAGAGGGAGAGAGACCAGAGGGAGAGAGAGACCAGAGGGAGAGAGAGACCAGAGGGGGAGAGAGGCCAGAGGGGGAGAGAGGAGAGAGGCCAGAGGGGGAGAGAGGACCAGAGGCCAGAGGGGGAGAGAGACCAGAGGGGGAGAGAGACCAGAGCGGGAGAGAGACCAGAGAGAGAGAGAGACCAGAGCGAGAGAGAGAGAGACCAGAGCGAGACGGAGACCAGAGGGAGAGAGAGGGAGAGGGACCAGAGAGAGACCAGAGGCCAGAGGGGGAGAGAGGCCAGAGCGGGAGAGAGACCAGAGGGAGAGAGAGACCACAGAGAGAGAGACCACAGAGAGAGAGAGAGAGACCACAGAGGGAGAGAGAGGCCAGAGGGAGAGAGAGGCCAGAGGGGGAGAGAGGCCCGAGGGAGAGAGAGACCACAGAGAGAGAGACCAGAGGGAGAGGGAGAGAGAGACCAGAGGGAGAGAGAGACCACAGAGAGAGACCACAGAGGGAGAGAGAGGCCAGAGGGAGAGAGAGTCCCGAGGGGGAGAGAGGCCCGAGGGGGAGAGAGGCCCGAGGGGGAGAGAGGCCAGAGGGAGGGAGAGAGTGACCAGAGAGAGTGACCAGAGAGAGTGACCAGAGAGAGTGACCAGAGAGAGTGACAGAGTGACCAGAGAGAGTGACAGAGTGACCAGAGAGAGTGACAAGAGAGAGAGACCAGAGAGAGTGACCAGACCTGCTCTGGGTCTAGTCCAGGGGTTGGTCTAGTCCTGGTCTTGACCTGGTTTTTGGTTTTCAGAGGCTGTGGGTGTGTTTGTGAAGACTGTAGTTCCTGGCAGCGCAGCAGATCAGAGCGGGAACATCAGGGTCCACGACCGCCTGCTGATGGTGAGTCATCAAGGCCTCAGTAGTGTCGTCAGGGGCCTCACTGGTGTCATCAGGGGCCTCACTGGTGTCATCAGGGGCCTCACTGTTGTCATCAGGAGCCTCACTAGTGTAATTAGGGGCCTCACTAGTGTCATCAGCGGCCTCACTAGTGTCATTAGCGGCCTCACTAGTGTCATCAGGAGCCTCACTAGTGTCATCAGCGGCCTCACTAGTGTAATTAGGGGCCTCACTAGTGTCATCAGGAGCCTCACTAGTGTCATCAGCGGCCTCACTAGTGTAATTAGGGGCCTCACTAGTGTCATCAGCGGCCTCACTAGTGTCATCAGGGCCTCACTAGTGTCATCAGGGCCTCACTAGTGTCATCAGGGCCTCACTAGTGTCATCAGGGCCTCACTAGTGTCATTAGCGGCCTCACTAGTGTCATCAGCGGCCTTACTAGTGTCATCAGGGCCTCACTAGTTTCATCAGGGCCTCACTAGTGTCATTAGCGGCCTCACTAGTGTCATCAGGGGCCTCACTAGTTTCATCAGGGGCCTCACTAGTGTCATGAGGGACCTCACTAGTGTGTCTGTTGCAGCTGAACGGCATCAGTCTTCATGGTCGCTCGAACCAGCAGGTGCTGGAGGTGATGAAACAGACCGGACAGAACGTGCTGCTAACTCTGGTCCGCAGGAAGAGGGCGCCAGAGCGATCTCTGGACAGAGGTAACACACATCACTGAAGTTACACACCTGCAGGTGATAGCCAGATCCTGTCAGACCTCTGAAGCTAAGCAGGGCAGGGTCTGGTTAGTGCTGTGATGGGAGACCTCACAGTGGGGCGGCTGCGGCTGTAAAGTGCCAAACTGTGGTTGTGTCTTTAGGCAAGACACTTCCCCCACATTAGAATGAGTGTGGTGTGTGTGTGAATGGTTGGTGGTGGTGGGAGGGGCTGATGGCACAGACTGGTTGCCTCGCTTCTGTCAGTGTGCCCCAGGGCAGCTGTGGCTACAGTAGAAGTTTATCACCACCGTGTTAAGAAAGAATAATTACATGTGAAGCGTCTTTGAGAATCCTGAAAAGCAGCGCTGTATAAATAACACATGTTTAAAGCTTGGGTCTATAACTTTTATCTAATAAATAATGCATAATAATAATTAATAACACGAGATGTGACAGAGACAGAAATACATACATCAGAAAAGTATTGATCGTAAAAAACAGTTTTAGAGCCAGGAACTAGAGACAGTTTTTATGAAAGAGTTCTATTGTTGTGGTGTGAAGGTTACATCCCTGAGCTTTAAAGTTACGTCCCCGAGCTTTAAGAGCCACTAGTATCGGTGGCGGATCCCTCCCTGGCCTGGTCTAAATGGTTTCTCTTGAGTGTCTCTTGTTTCTCTCTTAAACCGGTTGTAACTTTCCAAAGTCTCGGCTCCGGGTCCATTTCTGCGGCGGCCTCAGATTAAAATGACGAATGTGTTTTTGTGGCGCGCTGCAGATGGATTCAGAGGCGTCGCTCATTTCTCTGCTCAGTGTCCGGCCGCAGCAGGAAGAGCTTATCTCTGCGAAAAGACATTAAAACTCCCACTTTAGCCTTTAGTGTGCGTCTGTATGTGTGTGTGTGTGTGTCCAGTCTCGGATACACAAAACAATATACACTCCTGATCACAAGTTTCAGACCAGTCCACACACGGTCAGGGTCTTAAAGTAGTTCTACGAAAGCATTTTATAAGTATTCCAACATGGCTGACGATCACTACGGCCTCAGAGTGAAGAACGTTGTTGTGTTTTCAGTGGAGCGCGGAGACTCTGGACTTTCTCTGAAGAAAAGTGTGAGACGAGACGAGAGCGACGAGAACCAAGGTCTGAGTCTCACTGAGAAGATTTAAGTACATGGGGCAGGGTTCGAGACCGGAGAGAGAGACCGGAGAGAGACCGGAGAGAGATCAGAGAGAGAGAGACCAGAGAGAGAGATCAGAGAGAGAGACCCGAGAGTAAGAGAGACCCGAGAGTGAGAGAGACCAGAGAGTGAGAGAGACCAGAGAGTGAGAGAGACCAGAGAGTGAGAGAGACCAGAGAGTGAGAGAGACCAGAGAGTGAGAGAGACCCGAGAGTGAGAGAGACCCGAGAGTGAGAGAGACCCGAGAGTGAGAGAGACCCGAGAGTGAGAGACCAGAGAGTGAGCGAGACCAGAGAGTGAGAGGTGCCTGTCCCTTCTCCTCCCTTCCCTCATCTCCTCCCCTCTTCTCATGTCACCCCTAGTCCACATGGTGTCTCCCTCTGGTGTCTTCCTCTGGTGTCTCCCTCTGGTGTCTCCCTCTGGTGTCTCCCTCTGGTGTCTCCCCTGGTGTCTCCCCTCTGTTGTCTCTCCCCTGGTGTCTCCCCTCTGTTGTCTCTCCCCTGGTCTCCCCTCTGTTGTCTCCCTCTGGTGTCTCCTTGGTGTCTCCCTGGTGTCTCCCCTCTTTTGTCTCCCCTGGTGTCTCCCTCTGGTGTCTCCCCTCTGTTGTCTCTCCCTTGGTGTCTCCCCTCTGTTGTCTCTCTCCTGGTCTCCCCTCTGTTGTCTCTCTCCTGGTCTCCCCTCTGTTGTCTCCCTCTGGTGTCTCCCTGGTGTCTCCCTCTGGTGTCTCCTTGGTGTCTCCCTGGTGTCTCCCCTCTGTTGTCTCCCCTGGTCTCCCCCTCCAGCAGTCTCCTCAGCTTCATGAACACATCCGTCGTGTGTGTTTGATCCTCTCTGTGGAATCATTCTCCATGTTTCTGACTCGGCTGTTTCTGAAACACATGAATCTCGACGAGAACCAGGAGCAGAGCTCTCAGGAAGTAGCAGATCAGGATTGTAAATGAATAGAGGTCTCTCTCTGGTCTCGCTGGTCTCTCACTGGTCTATTTCTGGTCTCTCTAACTGGTCTCTCTGCTCTCTCTCACTGGTCTCTCTGGTCTCACTGGTCTCTGTCACTGGTCTCTCTCACTGGTCTCACTGCTCTCACTGGTCTTTCTGGTCTCACTGGTCTCCCTGGTCTCACTGGTCTCACTGGTCTCACTGGTCGCTCACTGGTCTCTCTGGTCTCACTGGTCTCTGTCACTGGTCTCTCTCACTGGTCTCACTGGTCTCACTCTGGTCTCTCACTTTAAATGTTGTTTTTCAGCGTCAGAAGAGCAGCTCAGAGAGAAGTGGGAGAAGGCGCTGGGGCCAAACTACCGAGTTCTGGTGAGTCTGGACTGAAACCTCAGGGTCCTGTTGAGTCTGGGTCTAGACCACAGGGTCTTGAGAGTCCGGACCACATGTCTGTGTCATGTCTGTGCGTAATAAATAAATGTGAGGTGTGCTGAGCAGGTGGTGGAGCTGGACCCTGTGATCGAAGATGACGAGGAGCTGCAGAAGTCCTCAAAGGTCAGAGCTCACTGTGGGCTGCGGAGGCGTGTTGTTTAGACCTGAGTGAGAGAGGCCAGAGTGCGAGAGAGGGGCCAGAGTGCGAGAGAGGGGCCAGAGTGCGAGAGAGGGGCCAGAGTGCGAGTGAGGGGCCAGAGTGCGAGAGAGGGGCCAGAGTGCGAGAGAGGGGCCAGAGTGCGAGAGAGGGGCCAGAGTGCGAGAGAGGGGCCAGAGTGCGAGAGAGGGGCCAGAGTGCGAGAGAGGGGCCAGAGTGCGAGAGAGGGGCCAGAGTGCGAGAGAGGGGCCAGAGTGCGAGAGAGGGGCCAGAGTGCGAGAGAGGGGCCAGAGTGCGAGAGGGCAGGGGCCAGAGTGCGAGAGAGGGGCCAGAGTGCGAGAGAGGGGCCAGAGTGCGAGAGAGGGGCCAGAGTGCGAGAGAGGGGCCAGAGTGCGAGAGAGGGGCCAGAGTGCGAGAGAGGGGGCCAGAGTGCGAGAGAGGGGCCAGAGTGCGAGAGAGGGGCCAGAGTGCGAGAGAGGGGGGCCAGAGTGCGAGAGAGGGGCCAGAGTGCGAGAGAGGGGCCAGAGTGCGAGAGAGGGGCCAGAGTGCGAGAGAGGGGCCAGAGTGCGAGAGAGGGCCAGAGTGCGAGAGAGGGCCAGAGTGCGAGAGAGGGGCCAGAGTGCGAGAGAGGGGCCAGAGTGCGAGAGAGGGGCCAGAGTGCGAGAGAGGGGCCAGAGTGCGAGAGAGGGGCCAGAGTGCGAGAGAGGGGCCAGAGTGCGAGAGAGGGGCCAGAGTGCGAGAGAGGGGCCAGAGTGCGAGAGAGGGGCCAGAGTGCGAGAGAGGGGCCAGAGTGCGAGAGAGGGGCCAGAGTGCGAGAGAGGGGCCAGAGTGCGAGAGAGGGGCCAGAGTGCCAGAGAGGGGCCAGAGTGCCAGAGAGGGGCCAGAGTGCCAGAGAGGGGCCAGAGTGCCAGAGAGGGGCCAGAGTGCCAGAGAGGGGCCAGAGTGCCAGAGAGGGGCCAGAGTGCCAGAGAGGGGCCAGAGAGGGGCCAGAGTGGGGCCAGAGAGGGGCCAGAGTGGGGCCAGAGAGGGGCCAGAGTGGGGCCAGAGAGGGGCCAGAGAGGGGCCAGAGTGGGGCCAGAGAGGGGCCAGAGTGGGGCCAGAGTGGGGCCAGAGTGGGGCCAGAGTGGGGCCAGAGTGGGGCCAGAGTGGGGCCAGAGTGGGGCCAGAGTGGGGCCAGAGTGGGGCCCTCCCTTCCCCTCTCTGCTCTCCTCTCCTCCCTCTCCCCTCTCTCCTCTCCTCTCCTCTCCTCTCCTGTCCTCCTCTCTCCCCTCTTCTCCTCCTCCCTCCTCTCTCCTTCAGAACCATTTCTCTGACTCCTCCCTCTCCTCCTCCCTCACCTCCTTCTCTCCTCCTGCAGCTGCTCCCGGTCCACACGTTGAGACTCGGTGTGGAGTTGGACTCTTTCGATGGACATCACTACATCTCTTCTGTGGTTCCGGAGGGAGCAGTGGATCTACACGGAGCTCTGAGGCCGGAGGACGAGCTGCTGGAGGTGAGTTTCTGATCTCGCCTCTCTGGTTCTAAAGTCTGCTCCTGGTCCTGGTCCTCCTCCTGGTCTAACTGGTGTGACTGTCTCCTCTCCAGGTGAACCATGTGCAGCTGTACGGGAAATCTCGTCGGGAGGTGATCTCGTTTCTGAAGGAGGTCCCGCCTCCCTTCACTCTGGTCTGCTGTAGGCTCCTGGGCCCGGACCAGGACATGGACCAGGACCAGGACTCGGACCGGGACTCAGAGACTGGACCTACTCTTCAGCAGGACCAAAGACAAGAGTCCAGACTAGAACCCAAGACCAGGCCCAGTGTGGAGGAGGTTAGTGGGAAACAGCTCTCTCCTTTTCTCACCTCCTCTCCTCTCTCCTCCTCTACTTTCTCACCTCCTCCCTCTCCTCCACCCTCCCCCCTCCTCTCCTCTCACCTCCTCTCCTCTCCTCTCACCTCCTCTCCTCTCCTCTCACCTCCTCTCCTCCCCCCTCCTCTCCTCTCCCCTCGCCTCCTCTCCTCTCACCTCCTCTCCCCTCTACTCCTCTCCTCTCACCTCCTCTCCTCTCCTCCCCCCTCCTCTCCTCTCACCTCCTCTCCTCCCCCCTCCTCTCCTCTTCTCTCACCTCCTCTTGCCCTCAGAACCATTGCTCCTCTATCTGCTCTCCTCAGCCTCTGCACCATCCCCAGTGTCAGACATGGGGTGGTAGCATCGTGCTCTGGGGCTGCTTTTCTTCAGCAGGGACGGTGAAAAGTTATCTTGAAAAGGAGAAAAAAGTTTTGTCCAATTAGGAAATAATTTTCCCTAAATCTTAACAGTCGTTTAGTCTCTGAGGACTTTACACAGGTGTCGATTCACCGACACAGATCAGAAAATCAAACCGTTATAAACACAGAAAAGTTCATGAATGTGGAGGGTCTCTCTCTGTCTGAGGGAGTGAACAGTAGCCAGGACTAAACCAGGTCTAAACCAGGTCTAAACCAGGTCTAAACCAGGTCTAAACCAGGTCTAAACCAGGTCTAAACCAGGTCTAAACCAGGTCCAAACCAGGTCCAAACCAGGTCCAAACCAGGTCCAAACCAGGTCCAAACCAGGTCCAAACCAGGTCCAAACCAGGTCCAAACCAGGTCCAAACCAGGTCCAAACCAGGTCCAAACCAGGTCCAAACCAGGTCTAAACCAGGTCTAAACCAGGTCTAAACCAGGTCTAAACCAGGTCTAAACCAGGTCTAAACCAGGTCTAAACCAGGTCCAAACCAGGTCTAAACCAGGTCCAAACCAGGTCCAAACCAGGTCCAAACCAGGTCCAAACCAGGTCCAAACCAGGTCCAAACCAGGTCCAAACCAGGTCCAAACCAGGTCTATCTCGTCAGTCTCTGAGTGAAAGGTGTTTGGCTCAAATCCAAAGCCTCAGGAATAGAACCATGAGAGAAGCAGAGACAGAGAGAGGAGCTACAGACACACACTGACACACAACAGCCTCACACTGACACACAACAGACATACACTGACACGCAACAGCCTCACACTGACACACAATAGACACACACTGACACACAACAGCCTCACACTGACACACAATAGACACACACTGACACACAACAGCCTCACACTGACACACAGCAGACACACACTGACACACAACAGCCTCACACTGACACACAACAGCCTCACACTGACACACAGCAGACACACACTGACACACAACAGACACACTGACACACAACAGCCTCACACTGACACACAACAGCCTCACACTGACACACAACAGACACACACTGACACACAACAGACACACACTGACACACAACAGCCTCACACTGACACACAACAGACACACACTAACACACAACAGTGAGACTCATTAGGGCCGTGTGGAGATATATCTTAACATATTTTTATGTAATATCTTTACAGGATAAATAACCCCCGTGTGTGTCTGTGTGTGTGTGTGTGTGTCCGTGTGTGTGTGTGTGTGTCTGTGTATCTGTGTGTGTGTTTCAGATGGAGTTAAAGTTGTCGTCGTTGTTGTGTCAGACCGAGGCCCGAGATGAAGCCATGAAACAGGTGAGGTCTTTAGAGCGAGGTTACAGCTTCAGTCACAGCTCACACCTCTCTCTGCTCAGGAGCTGTCGGAGCCGCTGGTCTCTGAGGAGGAGCAGGAGGAGGAGGAGGAGGAGGGGGAGGAGGAAGAGGGGGAGGAGGAGGGGGAGGAGGAGGAGGGGGAGCTGGCCATGTGGGCTGAGGAGGTCCTTCCCATTGAACTGAACAAGGACCCGGACCGTGGCCTGGGCTTCAGCATCCTGGACTATCAGGTCTGTGAGGGTCATGGTTATCACTTTGGAATAACTTTCTGGTCTCTCTCTGGTCTCTCTCTGGTCTCTCTCTGGTCTCTCTCTGGTCTCTCTCTGGTCTCTCTCTGGTCTCTCTCTGGTCTCTCTCTTTAGTCTCTCGAGTCTCTCTGGTCTCTCTCTCTGGTCTCTCTCTCTGGTCTCTCTCTCTGGTCTCTCTCTGGTCTCTCTCTGGTCTCTCTCTCTGGTCTCTCTCTCTGGTCTCTCTCTCTGGTCTCTCTCTTTGGTCTCTCTCTCTGGTCATCTCTCATCTGGTCTCTCTCTCTGGTCTCTCTGGTCTCTCTCTGGTCTCTCTCTGGTCTCTCTCTCTGGTCTCTCTCGGGTCTCTCTCTTTAGTCTCTCTGGTCTCTCTCTGGTCTCTCTCTGGTCTCTCTCTCTGGTCTCTCTCTCTGGTCTCTCTCTCTGGTCTCTCTCTCTGGTCTCTCTCTGGTCTCTCTCTGGTCTCTCTCTCTGGTCTCTCTCTGGTCTCTCTCTGGTCTCTCTCTCTGGTCTCTCTCTCTGGTCTCTCTCTGGTCTCTCTCTCTGGTCTCTCTCTCTGGTCTCTCTCTCTGGTCTCTCTCTCTGGTCTCTCTCTGGTCTCTCTCTGGTCTCTCTCTGGTCTCTCTCTCTGGTCTCTCTCTCTGGTCTCTCTCTCTGGTCTCTCTCTGGTCTCTCTCTCTGGTCTCTCTCTCTGGTCTCTCTCTGGTCTCTCTCTGGTCTCTCTCTCTCTCTGGTCTCTCTCTCTCTGGTCTCTCTCTGGTCTCTCTCTGGTCTCTCTCTTCTGGTCTCTCTTCTGGTCTCTGGTCTCTCTCTCTGGTCTCTCTCTGGTCTCTCTCTCTGGTCTCTCTCTGGTCTCTCTCTCTGGTCTCTCTCTCTGGTCTCTCTCTCTGGTCTCTCTCTCTGGTCTCTCTCTCTCTGGTCTCTCTCTCTGGTCTCTCTCTCTGGTCTCTCTCTCTGGTCTCTCTCTTTAGTCTCTCTTGTCTCCTAAACTTGAGTGTAATTTCTCCTCCCCTCGTTACGGTCTGTGTGGTGAGTTTGTGGTCAGAGGTGATGGTGTGAGTGGCGGGTGATTGACGCTCTCCCCCTCTCTGGTGCCCCCGCCTGTGGCCTGCAGCACTGCGCTCCATCCTGGCGCCCGCACAAAGACAAATCTGGCAACAACAGCGGCCACACACTCACAGAACTTTATTTATAAAGTTAGAGCCTGACAGACGAGAGTGAGGTCGGCTCCGTGGGAGAGAAGCAGAGGAGGAAGTGCTTTAACAACTCTGCCCCCAACCATTCTGTCAAAATGCTCTGTTTACAAACTTCTTACATACAGTTTATTGCTCTCTGGTCTCTCTCCCTGGACTCTCCCCTTTCTCATTGTCTGGTCTCTCTCGCTCTGGTCTCTCTCGCTGGTCTCTTGTCTCTCTCTCTGGTCTCTACTGGTCTCTCCCTGGTCTCTCTCTGTCTCTACTCTGAGATTCGGACGTCTCAGTTCTTAACCAGGAGATCTGCTCCAGGACTACTCCAGGACTAACCAGGACTAACTCCAGGACTAACCAGGACTAAACCAGGACTAAACCAGGACTAAACCAGGACTAAACCAGGTCTGTCTTGTCAGTCTCTGAGTGAAAGGTGTTTGGCTCAAATCCAAAGCCTCAGGAATAGAACCATGAGAGAAGCAGAGACAGAGAGAGGAGCTACAGACACACACTGACACACAACAGACACACACTGACACACAACAGACACACACTGACACACATTGACACACAACAGCCTCACACTGAGCCCCCACTCCTGCCTCAGTCCCTCCGTACCGCTCTGAGCTCTGCCCCTTTAACACCCCCCTCTCTGTGAACGCCATCAAAGGCCCTGCAGACTCCGCTCAGACCACAGACCAAGGAACCAGCAGGACACTGGAACAATACTGGAACCAGGAGATTTGGTTCTGATAAACATCTTTCTCTGCTCTCTATCTCTCTCTTTGACCTCTCTATTCTCTCTCTGGTCTCTCTCTCTGGTCTCTCTCTGGTCCCTCTCTCTCTCTGGTCCCTCTCTCTCTCTGGTCCCTTTCTCTCTCTGGTCCCTCTCTCTCTGGTCTCGCTCCGGTCTCTCTCTCTCTCTGGTCTTGCTCTGGTCCCTCTCTCTCTCTGGTCTCGTTCTGGTCTCTCTCTCTCTCTCTGGTCCCTCTCTCTCTCTGGTCTTGCTCTGGTCCCTCTCTCTCTCTCTCTCTGGTCTCGTTCTGGTCTCTCTCTCTCTCTCTGGTCCCTCTCTCTCTCTCTCTGGTCTTGCTCTGGTCCCTCTCTCTCTGGTCTCTCTCTGGTCTCGTTCTGGTCTCTCTCTCTCTCTGGTCCCTCTCTCTCTCTCTCTGGTCTCTCTCTGGTCCCTCTCTCTCTCTCTCTCTGGTCTCTCTCTGGTCTCTCTCTCTCTGGTCTCTCTCTGGTCCCTCTCTGGTCCCTCTCTCTCTCTCTCTGTCTCTCTCTGGTCTCTCTCTGGTCTCTCTCTCTCTCTGGTCTTGCTCTGGTCTCTCTCTCTCTGGTCTCTCTCTGGTCCCTCTCTCTCTCTGGTCCCTCTCTCTCTCTCTCTGGTCTCTCTCTGGTCCCTCTCTCTCTCTCTGGTCCCTCTCTCTCTCTGGTCCCTCTCTCTCTCTCTGGTCTCTCTCTGGTCCCTCTCTCTCTCTCTCTCTCTCTCTGGTCTCTCTCTGGTCCCTCTCTCTCTCTCTCTCTCTCTCTGGTCTCTCTCTGGTCCCTCTCTGGTCCCTCTCTCTCTCTCTCTGGTCTCGCTCTGGTCTCTCTCTCTCTCTAGTCCCTCTCTCTCTCTGGTCTCGCTCTGGTCTCTCTCCCAGCTTTAAACTATTAGAACAGATTTGACAGAATGTCTTCTTGAAATCTGTGTGTAAATATGGAGTGTGGATGAGAAACGCTGTCCGTCTGAAGAGAGGAAGAGGAGGAGGGGGAGGAGGAGGGGGAGGAGGAGGAGGGGGAGGAGGAGGGGGAGGAGGAGGGGGAGGAGGGGGAGGGGAGGGGAGGGGAGCAGAGGTGACGCTGCCGGAAGTCTTTGGTTATTTTTAAAAACGACTTTTTCTTTTGGGACCAAAAATCAGACCAAAAATCTACTGTACGGCAGAGAGAGGCCGCAGTCGCCCTGAGGCAGACTCTGTGTGTGTCTGTGTTTGTGTTTGTGTGTGTGTGTCTGTGTTTGTGTGTGTGTGTGTGTCTGTGTGTGTTTGTGTGTGTGTCTCTGTGTGTGTGTGTGTGTGTGTGTGTGTGTGTCTCTGTGTGTGTGTGTGTCTCTGTGTGTGTCTGTGTGTTTGTGTGTGTCTCTGTGTGTGTTCTGAGGCACACATCCACATTACTCGTATATATGGAATCTAAAACGCTTTGTTTATCAGTTACAGATCTGCACCAACATCAGAAACTTACCCCCTCCCCTTCTGTCAAAACGCTCTGTTTTTAAACTCGTCTGGTCTCTCTCTGGTGTCTCTTTGGTCTTACCCTGGTCTCTCTCTCTTTGGTCTTACCCTGGTCTCTCTCTCTGGTCTCTCTTTGGTCTTACCCTGGTCTCTCTCTCTTTGGTCTTACCCTGGTCTCTCTCTCTCTGGTCTCTCTTTGGTCTTACCCTGGTCTCTCTGCTCTCCCCTCAGGACCCTCAGGACCCTGGACGTTGTGTCTTTGTAGTCCGGTCCCTGGTCCCGGCTGGATCGGCTCAGCGGGCGGGCGGACTGTTGCCGGGAGACCAGCTGGTGTCTGTAAACTCCGCCCCCCTCGCCCGCCTCACCCTCTCTGAGGCCGTGGAGCTGCTCAAGACTGCCCCCAGTGGTCGTGTGCGGCTGGGCGTCCGCAAGCCGCTGGTATTTCACTTTTATATTCCTGTTTAGGTTGAGACGGTTCGTTTCTGTGTCTGGTCTCTCTCTCTCTCTTTCTGTGTCTGGTCTCTCTCTCTCTTTCTGTGTCTGGTCTCTCTCTCTCTCTTTCTGTGTCTGGTCTCTCTCTCTCTCTTTCTGTGTCTGGTCTCTCTCTCTCTTTCTGTGTCTGGTTTCTCTCTCTCTTTCTGTGTCTGGTCTCTCTCTGGTCTCTCTGTCTCTCTCTGGTCTCTCTCTTTCTGGTCTGTCTCTTTCTGGTCTCTCTCTCTCTGGCCTCCCTCTCTATGGTCTCTCTCTCTCTGGTCTCTCTCTCTCTCTCTCTGGTCTCTCTCTCTCTGGTCTCTCTCGCTCTGGCCTCTCTCTCTCTCTCTGGCTTCTCTCTCTCTCTCTGGCCTCTCTCTCTCTGGCCTCTCTCTCTCTCTGGCTTCTCTCTCTCTCTCTGGCCTCTCTCTCTCTGGCCTCTCTCTCTCTCTGGCCTCTCTCTCTCTCTGGTCTCTCTCTCTGTGGTCTCTCTCTCTCTCTCTGGTCTCTCTCTCTCTCTGGTCTCTCTCTCTCTCTGGCCTCTCTCTCTCTCTCTGGTCTCTCTCTCTTCTCTCTCTCTGGCCTCTCTCTCTCTCTCTCTGGTCTCTCTCTCTCGCTCTGGTCTCTCTCTCTCTCTCTCTGGTCTCTCTCTCACTCTGGCCTCTCTCTCTCTCTGGCCTCTCTCTCTCTCTCTCTCTCTCTGGCCTCTCTCTCTCTCTCTCTCTGGCCTCTCTCTCTCTCTCTCTCTCTGGTCTCTCTCTCTGGTCTCTCTCTCTCTGGCCTCTCTCTCTCTCTGGTCTCTCTCTCTCTCTGGTCTCTCTCTCTGGTCTCTCTCTCTCTCTCTCTGGTCTCTCTCTCTCTGGCCTCTCTCTCTCTCTCTGGTCTCTCTCTCTCTCTCTGGTCTCTCTCTCTCTGGTCTCTCTCTCTCTCTCTGGCCTCTCTCTCTCTCTCTGGTCTCTCTCTCTCTCTCTGGTCTCTCTCTGGTCTCTCTCTCTCTGGCCTCTCACTCTCTCTCTGGTCTCTCTCTCTCTGGCCTCTCTCTCTCTCTCTCTGGTCTCTCTCTCTCTCTCTCTCTCTGGTCTCTCTCTCTCTCTCTCTCTGGTCTCTCTCTCTCTGGCCTCTCTCTCTCTCTCTCTGGTCTCTCTCTCTCTCTCTCTCTCTCTCTGGTCTCTCTCTCTCTGGTCTCAGACTGGACCAGGACTGAAGCTGCCTCTGTTTCAGGTGGAGGCAGGAGGAGCAGGAGGAGCAGGAGCAGCAGGAGGAGCAGGAGCAGCAGGAGGTGCAGGAGCAGCAGGAGGTGCAGGAGCAGTTTGGGAACAGGTGACTATTACATCATGTGTGGCAGAGTGGTTAGCTCTTGCACATTCAGTTTCTTTCTGTGTGGAGTTTGCATGTTCTCTCTGTGTCTCTCTGTGAAAGGTGCTTATCAATAAACATGACGTCATACTCTGAGCAACACGTGAAGGACCCCAGTTTGAGAAGCACTGTACTTTCTCCTCCCCCTCCTCTCTCCTCCTCCTCTCTTTCCTCCCACTCTCTCTCCTCTCCCTCCTCTCTCCTTGCTCCTCTCTCCTCTCTCCTTGCTCCTCTCTCCTCCCCCTCCTCTCTCCTTGCTCCTCTCTCCTCTCTCCTTGCTCCTCTCTCCTCCCCCTCCTCTCTCCTTGCTCCTCTCTCCTCCCCTCTCCTCTCTCTCCTCCCTCACCCTCACCCACCTCTCCTCTCTCTCCTCCCTTCCGCTCTCCTTGCTCCTCTCTCCTCCCCCCTCTCCTTTCTCCCTCTTTTCGCTGAGTCAGACTTTGATAAAGTGCTGTGTCAGCTTCTACAGTGAGGTTTCTCCAGGACACAGGCTGCAGCAGAGATCACACCTCTACAACTACTACTGCAAGTACTACAAGTACTACTGCAAGTACTACAAGTACTACTGCAAGTACTACAAGTACTACTGCAAGTACTACAAGTACTACTGCAAGTACTACAAGTACTACTGCAAGTACTACAAGTACTACTGCAAGTACTACAAGTACTACTACAAGTACTACAAGTACTACTGCAAGTACTACAAGTACTACTACAAGCACTACTGCAAGTACTACAAGTACTACAGCAAGTACTACTGGTACTACAGCAAGTACTACTGGTACTACAGCAAGTACTACTGCATGTACTACTACTGTGAAAAGTGCTACTTTTAAAAGTTTGTTTTGAGCCTTTTATATTCAGACTGTTTTCCCTCTGGTGAAAAGTTGACACGGGTCTAAACAACATGCTCGTTCTCCCTCTCTCCCCCCTCTCTCTTAAATGTCCTTGTTATTATGTGGACTCTGTCTCAGTCTGATGTGTCTCTGGACTGTCCCTCGGCTCAGACGGAGGCCTCATGTTTAATGGAATAAGAGACGACCAGGATGAGCACAATAAAGCAGAGTCCCACATGGTGTCCACATGGTGTCCACATGGTGTCCACATGGTGTCCACATGGTGTCCACATGGTGTCCACATGGTGTGGGGCCAGAGCTGGTCATGTTGATGGTTGTGTTGATGGACTGACTGTGTGAAGCTGCAGGATATTAGCAGGAACTGGAACACGCTGCTGTATACAGCGATCCAGGGCAGTCAGTGTGAGACGGAGGCCTCTGATCCTGGGGTGGATTATCTCAGAGGGAGAAGTGCTCACTGACGGAGATCAGAGCAGTGTCTGATGGAGATCTGTCCAGGAGCAAAAACTTTACGATTTTTTGTTCAGCTTTTATTTCCTCTCCTTAAATCTCAGGAGGAGGAGCTGATCCTGGATGGAGGCCCTCCTCGTTACTCCTCTGGGACCTCAGACTTGAGACCTCCTGGTTACTCCTCTGGGACCTCAGACCTCAGACCTCCTGGTTACTCCTCTGGGACCTCAGACCTGAGACCTCCTGGTTACTCATCTGGGACCTCAGACCTCAGACCTCCTGGTTACTCCTCTGGGACCTCAGACCTGAGACCTCCTGGTTACTCATCTGGGACCTCAGACCTGAGACCTCCTGGTTACTCCTCTGGGACCTCAGACCCGAGACCTCCTGGTTACTCCTCTGGGACCTCAGACCCGAGTTCTCCTGGTTACTCCTCTGGGACCTCAGACCCGAGACCTCCTGGTTACTCCTCTGGGACCTCAGACCTGAGACCTCCTGGTTACTCCTCTGGGGCCTCAGACCTCGTCTTGGGACCTGGGACCTCAGACCTGGAGGAGGGACCTGGGACCTCAGACCTGACCCTGGAGATGGCGGTGGATGAAGAGGAGGTCCCTGACCCCACAGAGGAGCAGAAACCTCCTCCTCCAAGCTGGGACGAGTGGAGGCTCTCTCTGGGACGAGCCAGATCTGTGGAGGTGAGTCCAGATCAGGACTGGGACCATGTGACTGGGACCATGTGACATGTTATGCTAACAGCTGCTAAGCTAACGTCCACAAACAGAGGAAAAAGGCCTGTTGTAGAAGGGGCAGATGTGTTGAAGACTGAAAGAAGCAGTGTGCAGTTAGCATTAGCTTTAGCATTATTTAAAAGTCCTGTTCTCAGCTCCATGCTTCGTTCATCTGAGCCAAAATGTCCTGTTGTGTTTCACAGACGGAGGAAGTGTCTGTGAGAGGAGAGAGCCGAGCGTCTGAGGCCGATTCTGAACTCACACTGACGGACACAGACACTGAGTGAGAGACCCTAGTGTTACACACACACACACCCATACACACATATATACACATACATACACATACACACACATATACACACACACACACGTATATACACACATATATACACACACATATACACACACACACACACATATACACACACACACACCCATACACACATATATACACACACATATATATACACACACATATATATACACACACACACATATACACACACACCCATACACACACACACACACACACACACACACACACACACACATATATACACACACATATACACACCCATACACACACACACACACACACACATATACACACACATATACACACACGCATATATACACACACATACACACACATATATACACACACACACATATACACACCCATACACGCACATTTACACACATATATACAGTGCCTTGCGAAAGTATTTGGCCCCCTTGAACCTTTCAACATTTCGCCACATTTCAGGCTTCGAACATAAAGATATAAAAATGAATTTTTTTGTCAAGAATCAACAACAAGTGGGACACAATCGTGAAGTGGAACGAAATTTATTGGATAATTTAAACTTTTTTAACAAATAAAAAACTGAAAAGTGGGGCGTGCAATATTATTCGGCCCCTTGCGCTAATACTTTGTAGCGCCACCTTTTGCTGCAATTACAGCTGCAAGTCGCTTGGGGTATGTCTCTATCAGTTTTGCACATCGAGAGACTGGAATTCTTGCCCATTCTTCCTTGCAAAACAGCTGGAGCTCAGTGAGGTTGGATGGAGAGCGTTTGTGAACAGCAGTCTTCAGCTCTTTCCACAGATTCTGGATTGGATTCAGGTCTGGACTTTGACTTGGCCATTCTAACACCTGGATACGTCTATTTGTGAACCATTCCATTGTAGATTTGGCTTTATGTTTTGGATCATTGTCCTGTTGGAAGATAAATCTCCGTCCCAGTCTCAGGTCTTTTGCAGACTCCAACAGGTTTTCTTCCAGAGTGGTCCTGTATTTGGCTCCATCCATCTTCCCATCAATTTTAGCCATCTTCCCTGTCCCTGCTGAAGAAAAGCAGGCCCAAAGCATGATGCTGCCACCACCATGTTTTGCATTGTGGCCAAAAAGTTTGCTTTTGGTTTCATCTGACCAGAGCACCTTGTTCCACATGTTTGGTGTGTCTCCCAGGTGGCTTGTGGCAAACTTTAAACAAGACTTTTTATGGATATCTTTGAGAAATGGCTTTCTTCTTGCCACTCTTCCATAAAGGCCAGATTTGTGCAGTGCACGACTGATTGTTGTCCTATGGACAGACTCTCCCACCTCAGCTGCAGTTATCTGCAGTTCATCCAGAGTGATCATGGGCCTCTTGGCTGCATCTCTGATCAGTCTTCTCCTTGTTTGAGATGAAAGTTTGGAGGGACGGCCGGGTCTTGGTAGATTTGCAGTGGTCTGATACTCCTTCCATTTCAATATAATTGCTTGCACAGTGCTCCTTGAGATGTTTAAAGCTTGGGAAATCTTTTTGTATCCAAATCCGGCTTTAAACTTCTCCACAACAGTATCTCGGACCTGCCTGGTGTGTTCCTTTGTCTTCATGGTTCTCTCTGTGCTTTAAACAGAACCCTGAGACTATCAAAGAGCAGGTGCATTTATACGGAGACTTGATTACACACAGGTGCATTCTATTTATCATCATCAGTCATTTAGGACAACATTGGATCATTCAAAGATCCTCACTGAACTTCTGGACTGAGTTTGCTGCACTGAAAGTAAAGGGGCTGAATAATATTGCACGCCCCACTTTTCAGTTTTTTATTTGTTAAAAAAGTTTAAATTATCCAATACATTTCGTTCCACTTCATGATTGTGTCCCACTTGTTGTTGATTAATGACAAAAAATTAAAATTTCATATCTTTATGTTTGAAGCCTGAAATGTGGCGAAATGTTGAAAGGTTCAAGGGGGCCGAATACTTTCGCAAGGCACTGTACACACACACACACACACACACACACACACACACACACACACACACACACACACACATACACACCCATACACGCACATATACACACATACACACACATATATATACACACACACACATATACACACACACACACCCATACACACACCCATACACACACCCATACACACACCCATACACACACACATATACACACACATTTATAAAGAACATTTACATTAAAACTTCAACAGTAAAACTAAGTCCTGCATTTCTTTAAATCTGAGGTGTGTAACCTTCAGACCACATCCACAGAACAATAGAACCCATGTCTTTAGTGATAGAAGCAAATGTTTAGATCAGAGCCCAAAGAGTCCAATAGTGACTCACAGGGATCTTCATTACACAAAAACAACATGTCTGGGTCTGAGTGGTTCAGAACATTTGACTTTCAGACTCTCTCCAAGTGTTTTAGTTGGGACTAAAGTTACGTTCCTCAGCTTTAAACCTGAGAGAGACTGGCTGCATTTAGAGCAGTGTCTTAGTGCCCCCTGCTGCTCAAAACATGAACTGCACTTCAGGAAAACATATCAGAGCATGTGTTTTATAAAAGGAGAGAGACACCAGAAAGAGAGCGAGACCAGAGACCAGCACGAGAGAGACCAGAGAGAGACCAGAGAGCGAGAGAGACACCAGAAAGGGAAACAGATAGAGGGATAGACATCAAAAATAGAGCGAGACAGATAGGCCGAGAGAGATACCAGAAAGAGAAAGAGTGAGAGAGACACCAGAAAGAGAGAGTGAGAGAGACACCAGAAAGAGAGAGAGACACCAGAAAAAGACCCCAGAGAGCATGAGAGACCAGAGAGCGAGTGAGAGACCCGAGAGAGCGAGCGACCAGACCATAATTTGTGACTTCATATTGTTTCAGATCAGTTCGAATCATAAATACTGAGCGGCGAAGGAGGCGGGGCCAAACCCACCAACCAATCAGAGGAGCCCAGAGGTGAGCAGATCCAGGAAACCGCTGCAAACTTACCCAGACCCGGCCGTCCAGACCCAACAAGGAGAGCACGGATAGAGACCAGAGTGGAGAGAGACCAGAGTGGAGAGAGACCAGAGTGGAGAGAGACCAGAGTGGAGAGAGACCAGAGTGGAGAGAGAGACCAGAGTGGAGAGAGAGACCAGAGTGGAGAGAGAGACCAGAGTGGAGAGAGAGACCAGAGTGGAGAGAGAGACCAGAGACCAGAGTGGAGAGAGAGACCAGAGTGGAGAGAGAGAGACCAGAGTGGAGAGAGTGTGAATTCAGATGATTCTAAAATACACCGCTCCTTTGTTGCAGTGACCTCCCCCAGCGAGAGGAGGGGGAGGGGGAAGAGACCCCGCCCTTCAGCCACTGGGGACCAGCACGAAGGTAAGCCCCGCCCCCTGTGATGTCATCATGTCCGTGAGCACTAGGGTTTAATCCCGGGAAATCTGATCAAAACTATTTCCCGATTCCCGGGAAATGTTATGACGGGAAACGGGAAATGAAAGTTTAAAAAAAAATCCAGTGCGCTCCTTTTATAGAGCACGTTTATTGTTGTTCAAAGTTCAAACATATTTCATTTACAATCAACATGTCTACAGCTGAGAGGATGGCTCATAAATTGTGTTTTTGAAACAAATATGGGTCTTAATTGACTTAACCACGACTTGTAATGAGGCCAGCCTCAGGGTACGGGGCTCATGTGAGCCCAGGATTTGGTTACGTCCAATTCTATCAGAAAGCTCCTTTCTTTTTTTCCATCTGCTAAAGGCAGCAACAGGTTTGGCTAACATACAGATAACACTTTTTAAGATCATATAAAATGCATTTAGGGTAATGTTCTGCTTCCAATGACGATAGGAATGATAAGGAAGAGAGGTGAAGGGTAAGAAGGTTGATATTAGAAATTGGATGCGCCCGAGAGCCGGCTGCAGCGAACACACGGAGGAGTTTATGGAGGTGGCACCCGTTTTGTTTTACGCTTTAAAACTCTTTGGGCTTATTTCCAAATGGAGGATTACGTATCTGCGCTCAAACTATTATCTGGACTTAAACATGAAACTGGTCTGAACTGAAGTGGTCTGTGCTGTTCATTAATAACTAAGGTAAGACCCATAACACAATTGGAAATGTGCCTTTTACGAACTTTTGCGTTTTGTTTGAGCAAACAATGCGGGCCATGGAAAACATTCTGCTGTAGCCAAACTAATTGTGAATAAGCCGCTCTGTAGGTTCTGTTGATTTATATGATATATGTTCATCTGACAGGGCTGAAGTCAGTGCCTCCAAACCACACGTCACTGGTCGACAAGTGGATTACAGACATTTAGAATCTCATAATAGTGAAATTCCTGAAGAAAGCCCATCAACAAAACGTCTGAAAACGCTATGGCTACTTTAGAAAAGCAAGTCGCTCGGTGAAACACTAGTGGAGACGGCGGCTTTTGTTGGATTATATATTTGAGTGATGTCATACATTACTTGGGCTAAAAACAACAGCTATTTCCCGGGAAAGGCGTCGTCTTTTCCCGGGATTTGATACGTCTCATTTTCGGGAAAAATACTAAACCCTAGTGAGCACTTCTCCCATGTCGAGTTAATCCACCCCCTCTGCGGCCCATATGTCGCTCTTCCTCATGGATCACAGTGCATCCTCATCATCACCACACTCAAAACTTCCACCATTTTACGTCTTCTCAATTCAAAATGGTGGCTCTGTGGGTCTCTCTCGTCCTCTGCGATCCCGCCTCCCCCCGCCCTGAGCTCACGCTGAGTTGGAAGTTCGCTGGTTCATGGCGGTACTTTCAGATCCATCAAATAGAGCCCTGTGTCCTCGATCCAGAATCAGACTGTAATTATTTAGTTACAGAAGTGAACGGCGAGTTAGCATCACGGCACCATTAGCATCACAACACTGTTAGCATCACGGCACCATTAGCATCGCAGCACCGTTAGCATCATGGACCATTAGCATCATGGACCATTAGCATCATGGACCATTAGTATTGCAGCACCATTAGCATCGCAGCACCGTTAGCATCATGGACCATTAGCATCACGGCACCGTTAGCATCATGGACCTTTAGCATCGCAGCACCGTTAGCATCACGGCACCGTTAGCCTCATTTATCGTGGGAATAACCGGTGTTTCCCGGTCAGCTGTGGGCGACACGGTGCTGCAGCGGTTAGAGCTCGTTTCACAGCAAGAAGGTCCTTTCTGTGTAGGGTTTGCATGTTCTCCCCGTGTTGGTGTAGGTTTCCTCCGGGTGCTCCGGTTTCCCCCACCACTAAAAACATGTGGGATTGTATGAGTGAATGGATGGTGTTTGGTCGGAGAAAAATGCGCTATATGAATAAATATGACTTACTTACGTCTAGTTTTATGGTAACTTTCATTCTGGAACAATCCTTAATGAAGTGCCACTCATAAAGAAACAGATTTGAGGCAGATCCTGGTGAATAAAGTCGATTCTTTGTCTTTGGGTCAAACAGTGTTGTCATATATTTTCATTTGTCACCTGTCAATCACCTCCTGGAGGCGGGGCTTCTGCAGCTCGTGATGTGAACAGAGGCGTCTCGATGTTTAAAACAAAGAGAAGTTGAGAAGTGGGACCTTTAACTTTGACTGATGCTGTGTCCTGTTCTGTGATTGGCTCAGGGTGCAGGTGTGGGCGGAGCCAGGCCAGTCCCTGGGGCTCAGTATCGTGGGAGGACGTCATGTGATCAAACGGCTGCGGAACGGAGAAGAACTGAAGGGAATCTTCATCAAACAAGTTTTAGACCAGAGTCCAGCAGCGAAGACCGGGAGACTCAAGACTGGAGACAAGATCATAGAGGTGAGACCAGAGGGAGACCAGAGAGAGACCAGAGGGAGACCAGAGAGAGACCAGAGGGAGACCAGAGAGAGACCAGAGAGAGACCAGAGAGAGACCAGAGAGAGACCAGAGAGAGACCAGAGAGAGACCAGAGAGAGACCAGAGAGAGACCAGAGAGAGAGACCAGAGAGAGAGACCAGAGAGAGAGACCAGAGAGAGAGACCAGAGAGAGAGACCAGAGAGAGAGACCAGAGAGAGAGACCAGAGAGAGAGACCAGAGAGAGAGACCAGAGAGAGAGACCAGAGAGAGAGACCAGAGAGAGAGACCAGAGAGAGAGACCAGAGAGAGAGACCAGAGAGAGAGACCAGAGAGAGAGACCAGAGAGAGAGACCAGAGAGAGAGACCAGAGAGAGAGACCAGAGAGAGAGACCAGAGAGAGAGACCAGAGAGAGAGACCAGAGAGAGAGACCAGAGAGAGAGACCAGAGAGAGAGACCAGAGAGAGACCAGAGAGAGACCAGAGAGAGAGACCAGAGAGAGAGACCAGAGAGAGAGACCAGAGAGAGAGACCAGAGAGAGAGACCAGAGAGAGAGACCAGAGAGAGAGACCAGAGAGAGAGACCAGAGAGAGAGACCCAGAGAGAGACCAGAGAGAGACCAGAGAGAGACCAGAGAGAGACCAGAGAGAGACCAGAGAGAGACCAGAGAGAGAGACAGAGAGAGAGACCAGAGAGAGAGACCAGAGAGAGAGAGACCAGAGAGAGACCAGAGAGAGACCAGAGAGAGACCAGAGAGAGACCAGAGAGAGACCAGAGAGAGACCAGAGAGAGGCCAGAGAGAGGCCAGAGAGAGGCCAGAGAGAGGCCAGAGAGAGGCCAGAGAGAGGCCAGAGAGAGGCCAGAGAGAGGCCAGAGAGAGGCCAGAGAGAGGCCAGAGAGAGGCCAGAGAGAGGCCAGAGAGAGGCCAGAGAGAGGCCAGAGAGAGGCCAGAGAGAGGCCAGAGAGAGGCCAGAGAGAGGCCAGAGAGAGGCCAGAGAGAGGCCAGAGAGAGACCAGAGAGAGACCAGAGAGAGACCAGAGAGCCCTATGTGCTAAATACATAAACGTCGCCCTCTGCAGGTGAACGGTGTGGACCTCAGGACGGCGTCTCATGAAGAAGCTGTGGCTGCGATAAAGTCTGCTCAGAGTCCAGTCCTGTTCGTGGTCCAGAGTCTGTCCAACACTCCCAGGGTAGGCGTGTTTTTAGACCCGTGTCCTCCCTGTCTGTCTGCACACTACTCCCATTATATTGGAATATTTTATCTCTTGATTTTTTATTGATGTGTTAGTTCAGTCTGATTTGTAAGTGTTACTTTGTAATCCTCTCTTCTCTCCTCCTCTCCCTCTCCTCCTCCCGTCTCTCCTTCTCCTCCTCTTTCTCCTCCTCCTGTCTCTCTCCTCCTGTCTCTCTCCTCCTCTCTCCGCTCTCTCTCCTCCGCTCTCTCTCCGCCCTCTCTCCGCTCTCTCTCCCTCCTCCTCTCTCCTCCTCTCTCCTCCTCTCTCCTCCTCTCTCCCTCCTCTCTCCTCCGCTCTCTCTCCGCCCTCTCTCCGCTCTCTCTCCCTCCTCCTCTCTCCTCCTCTCTCTCCTCCTCTCTCTCTCCTCTCTCTCCTCCTCTCTCCCTCCTCTCTCCTCCGCTCTCTCTCCGCCCTCTCTCCGCTCTCTCTCCCTCCTCCTCTCTCCCTCCTCTCTCCTCCGCTCTCTCTCCTCTCTCCACTTCTCCTCCTTGTCTCTTGCAGCCGGTGTCTGTTTTGGACCCGAGTATCAAACACAGAGTAAAGAAGAGTGATTCTCCGGTGAGCTCCTCCTCTCCCTCCTCCTCTCCCTCCTCTTCTTCCTCCTCTTCCTCCTCTTCCTCCTCTTCCTCCTCTTCCTCCTCTCCCTCCTCCTCTTCCTCCTCTCCCTCCCCCTCTCCCTCCTCCTCTTCCTCAGCACAAACACAGATTTTAAAGCTCATCAACTGTTTTTACAGAAGCCTGTGTTGGCTCCGCCCACTCTGAGAGACCCGCCCCCTTACAAACCTCCCAGCCAATCAGGCGGTGGCTCTGAGCCGGACCAGGAACAAGGTAAAAACTCAGTTTATAAAGTTTAAACAGCGAAGACCAAAGACCCAGGCCCAGACCCACACTCGGACCTAGACCCAGACCTCTATGGGGTTAAACAGGCTGCTCTTACTCAGAGACAGAACATCAGGTGTGAAGCAAATAAACTGTTTGGAATCTGAGAAAGAAGGATCACAGCACTGAGCTCAGGAAGACTTGGAGACCTGAAGAAGGACCAGGACCAGGATCCAGACCCAGACCTCCGTGTGGGGGAGGACAGAAGAAGGGTTTCCTGCTGAAGACAGTTGTTGTGCAGATCAGACTCCAACAGGGGGCGCACCTGAGTCTGAGGCGATCTATAAAAATAACTGGATAGAGTATTACTAGCTTACAGCTGTCCCACCCATGGCCACAGGGGGCGCCAGTGGTACTGCAGACTACGTACACGTGGGCTACACAGAAGACTCCTGCTCTGACTCTGCTCTGATCAGCAGCTCTGATTGGTCAAAGCGCGGCCGAGCACCTCTGTGCACGTGCATGAGACCCACAGGTGTATATGCAGCAAAGCATCATGGGATCTCGTCCACTGTGCAGAACCGGAAGGACCAGACAATGCCCAAATATGGGCGAGTTACGCTAATTCTTCAGTTCCCACGGTGAGGAGCCACTGAACACCAGCCATGGATTTGAACAGGACGCCATCTTGAATCACCAGGACTTGATACGAACCCGTCCTTCAGACCAGACCCAGAGCCTTCTGTCTCTGTCGCCCGACTCTGGAAATGGCTGCATAAATAGTTTGTGTTTTGTAATAAATAGTGTGTGTTTTGTGGTGTTGTTGCAGGTCTGCTCTGAACGCCGCGGCCCCGACACCAGGAGCTCGTCTTCATCACCTCCTTCTGCTTCACAAAGTCTCCACAGAACTGACTTAAATCTGCTCTGACTAAAGCCTAATATCGTCTCCAACACTTTAGAGTTTGAACTGAACCGAGAAAATCAGTCCGGACCATGTGACGTGACGCCTCAGTACAGTTCTGAGAGGCTTTGTGAACCCTCTGGTCTCTCTGCCTCTCCTTAGTCTCTCTCTCTTTGGTGTCTCTCTCTGGTCTGTCTCTCTGGTGTCTGTCTTTGGTCCCTGGTCTCTCTCTCTCTCTGGTCCCTGGTGTCTCTCTCTGGTGTCTCTCTCCCTGGTCTCTGGTGTCGGGTGCAGCAGGCGGTGGTGGCTCTTTCTTTAAAGCTGGGGTTCGTAAATAACACATGTAGTTTGAACAGAAACAGTCTTGAACTACTTGACTCAATGATTGGCCGAGAGCTGATTGGCCGAGAGCTGATTGGCCGAGGGAGTTTTAGATCAAGTCTGTCATAAACATGGGTTTATCACAGCCTTGTATCGGTCTAAAACTTACGACCCCCAGCTTTAATGTTAGTATATGTTGTTGTGATTCTTTTTCTAACTTCTAAATCACATGATCACATTCTTTGCACATGGATAAAAAGTTGTTTTAGATTTTTGTTTTGACCTTTTAACAATAAACACGTTTTGAAAATCTCTGTGTCCTGTTCATTTGAGCCAAAATGTCTTGCCCTCGGCTCCTGCTCGATCTCTCGCTCCAGCTGATTTCAGACTCTGCAAATACAGGACTGAGGGAGAGGAGGGGAGGGGTGAGAGAGGGGGGGGAGGAGGGGAGGGGGTTAAGGGCGAGCGACAGGCAGAGGAGAGAGAGTGCAATGGAGGAGAAAACACAGAATCACTGCAGCAATAACAATAACACAGCGTCAGAGGACAGAGACTGAACAAGGACTAAACCAGGTCTGGACCCGGTCTGAGCCAGGACTCTCCATGGACCATGCTTCCCCCAGGTCAGTGCGGCTTGTTATGGCTCAAACACAGAGATGGAGGTCACCTTTACGACAGGGACTCGGACCAGACCCAGACTAAAAAGGGACTAAAACGAGACTGGACCAGAACTAAATCAAGATCAAGGAGTCAAAAAGGTGCTTTAAGTCTGGACTAAGCCGGAGGGAAAACCAGGTCTAAATTAGAAGGAAAGTGTTGACATTTCTAGAAGCTTCAGGGACAAATGATGGGTTTAGGTAAGGTCTGTAAACCAGGACTGGACCAGGGCTGAACAAGGTCTGCAGCAGGTCTGAAACAGGTCTTAACCAGGTCCTTGTCTGGTCTGATCTGAGTCATTTATCATTTAGTTTGTGTTTGGTCCATTTGTTCCAATAATGAGTTTCACTCGTCAGCGATTTGTTCTTATCTCTTTAGTCCTGCTTTAGACCTGCTTTAGACCTGCTTTAGTCCTGCTTTAGACCTGCTTTAGACCTGCTTTAGACCTGCTTTAGTCCTGCTTTAGACCTGCTTTAGACCTGCTTTAGACTTGCTTTAGACCTGCTTTAGACTTGCTTTAGACCTGCTTTAGACCTGCTTTAGTCCTGCTTTAGTCCTGCTTTAGACCTGCTTTAGACTTGCTTTAGACCTGCTTTAGTTCTGCTTTAGTCTTGCTGTAGACCTGCTTCAAGGCAAGACTAAAGCGGGACTAGACCTGCTTTCAGACCTGCTTTCAGACCTGGTTCAGACCTGGTTCAGACCTGGTTCTCTGTTTCAGAGCGATATGCAGAGCTCCCTGGAGAGCTGTTCTGTGTGGAGCTGGAGAAAGACCGGACTGGACTCGGTCTCAGTCTGGCCGGGAACCGGGACCGGTCTGTGGTCAGTGTGTTTGTGGTCGGGGTGAGTCCTGGAGGAGCCGCCGAGAAGGACGGGAGGATCCAGACCGGAGACCAGCTGCTGGAGGTGAGGGAAGAACCCAAACACCACATGTCAGTCACTGTTGGACTCCTCAGGCTGAGAGCTGATTGGCTGTGAGCTGATTGGCTGAGAGCTGATTGGCTGAGAGCTGATTGGCTGAGAGCTGATTGGCTGAGAGCTGATTGGCTGAGTGCTGATTGGCTGAGTGCTGATTGGCTGAGTGCTGATTGGCTGTGAGCTTTTTGTCACTTCTCGGTCTGAAAAATCTGATCTAAAGATGTGAGACAGAAATACATGAAAACTAGATTCTGTTTGTGTGAAATGGAAAGTTAAAGCTGAGGTCTGTAACTTTCAGACCACAGACTCTAAAGTGGACGTTCGATGCTCATGTCCTGCTCCTCGTCAGTCTCAGACCTGCCGTTGTATTTTCAGTCCTCTTCCACCAGATGGCAGTGTTGCTCATCCTGATCATCTCTTATTCCATTAAACATGTTTCAGATCAATAACCAGGTCCTGTTCGGCCGCAGCCACCAGAACGCCTCCGCCATCATCAAGAGCTCCGCCCACCGCGTCAAGCTGGTGGTGTTACGGTAAGAACCACTGCATTATGGGTAAAACAGGATTACAGACCACTGCATTATGGGTAAAACAGGATTACAGACCACTGCATTATGGGTAAAACAGGACTACAGACCACTGCATTATGGGTAAAACAGGACTACAGACCACTGCATTATGGGTAAAACAGGACTACAGACCACTGCATTATGGGGAAAACAGGACTACAGACCACTGCATTATGGGTAAAACAGGACTACAGACCACTGCATTATGGGTAAAACAGGACTACAGACCACTGCATTATGGGTAAAACAGGACTACAGACCACTGCATTATGGGTAAAACAGGACTACAGATAACTGCATTATGGGTAAAACAGGAGTATAGACCAATGCATTATGGGAAAACAGGACTACAGACCACTGCATTATGGGAAAACAGGACTACAAATCACTGCATCATGGGTAAAACAGGACTACAGACCACTGCATTATGGGAAAACAGGACTACAGACCACTGCATTATGGGTAAAACAGGACTACAGACCACTGCATTATGGGTAAAACAGGACTACAGACCACTGCATTATGGGTAAAACAGGACTACAGACCACTGCATTATGGGTAAAACAGGACTACAGACCACTGCATTATGGGGAAACAGGACTACAGATCACTGCATTATGGGTAAAATAGGACTATAGACTAATGCATTATGGGAAAACAGGACTACAGACCACTGCATTATGGGTAAAACAGGACTACAGACCACTGCATTATGGGTAAAACAGGACTACAGACCACTGCATTATGGGTAAAACAGGACTACAGACCACTGCATTATGGGTAAAACAGGACTACAGATAACTGCATTATGGGTAAAACAGGAGTATAGACCAATGCATTATGGGAAAACAGGACTACAGACCACTGCATTATGGGAAAACAGGACTACAGACCACTGCATTATGGGCAAAACAGGACTACAGACCACTGCATTATGGGTAAAACAGGACTACAGACCACTGCATTATGGGTAAAACAGGACTACAGACCACTGCATTATGGGGAAAACAGGACTACAGACCACTGCATTATGGGTAAAACAGGACTACAGACCACTGCATTATGGGTAAAACAGGACTACAGACCACTGCATTATGGGTAAAACAGGACTACAGACCACTGCATTATGGGTAAAACAGGACTACAGACCACTGCATTATGGGTAAAACAGGACTACAGATAACTGCATTATGGGTAAAACAGGAGTATAGACCAATGCATTATGGGAAAACAGGACTACAGACCACTGCATTATGGGAAAACAGGACTACAGACCACTGCATTATGGGCAAAACAGGACTACAGACCACTGCATTATGGGTAAAACAGGACTACAGACCACTGCATTATGGGTAAAACAGGACTACAGACCACTGCATTATGGGTAAAACAGGACTACAGATAACTGCATTATGGGAAAACAGGACTACAGACCACTGCATTATGGGAAAACAGGACTACAAATCACTGCATCATGGGTAAAACAGGACTACAGACCACTGCATTATGGGAAAACAGGACTACAGACCACTGCATTATGGGTAAAACAGGACTACAGACCACTGCATTATGGGTAAAACAGGACTACAGACCACTGCATTATGGGTAAAACAGGACTACAGACCACTGCATTATGGGTAAAACAGGACTACAGACCACTGCATTTTATGGGGAAACAGGACTACAGATCACTGCATTATGGGTAAAATAGGACTATAGACTAATGCATTATGGGAAAACAGGACTACAGACCACTGCATTATGGGTAAAACAGGACTACAGACCACTGCATTATGGGTAAAACAGGACTACAGACCACTGCATTATGGGTAAAACAGGACTACAGACCACTGCATTATGGGTAAAACAGGATTACAGACCACTGCATTATGGGTAAAACAGGACTACAGATAACTGCATTATGGGTAAAACAGGACTACAGACCACTGCATTATGGGTAAAACAGGAGTATAGACCAATGCATTATGGGAAAACAGGACTACAGACCACTGCATTATGGGAAAACAGGACTACAGACCACTGCATTATGGGAAAACAGGACTACAGACCACTGCATTATGGGTAAAACAGGACTACAGACCACTGCATTATGGGTAAAACAGGACTACAGACCACTGCATTATGGGTAAAACAGGACTACAGACCACTGCATTATGGGTAAAACAGGACTACAGACCACTGCATTATGGGGAAACAGGACTACAAACCAATGCATTATGGGAAAACAGGACTACAGACCACTGCATTATGGGTAAAATAGGACTATAGACTAATGCATTATGGGAAAACAGGACTACAGACCACTGCATTATGGGTAAAACAGGACTACAGACCACTGCATTATGGGTAAAACAGGACTACAGACCACTGCATTATGGGTAAAACAGGACTACAGACCACTGCATTATGGGTAAAACAGGACTACAGATCACTGCATTATGGGTAAAACAGGACTACAGACCACTGCATTATGGGTAAAACAAGATTACAGACCACTGCATTATGGGTAAAACAGGACTACAGATAACTGCATTATGGGTAAAACAGGAGTATAGACCAATGCATTATGGGAAAACAGGACTACAGACCACTGCATTATGGGAAAACAGGACTACAAACCACTGCATCATGGGTAAAACAGGACTACAGACCACTGCATTATGGGAAAACAGGACTACAGACCACTGCATTATGGGTAAAACAGGACTACAGACCACTGCATTATGGGTAAAACAGGACTACAGACCACTGCATTATGGGTAAAACAGGACTACAGACCACTGCATTATGGGTAAAACAGGACTACAAACCAATGCATTATGGGAAAACAGGACTACAGACCACTGCATTATGGGTAAAATAGGACTATAGACTAATGCATTATGGGAAAACAGGACTACAGACCACTGCATTATGGAAAAACAGGACTACAAACCACTGCATCATGGGTAAAACAGGACTACAGACCACTGCATTATGGGAAAACAGGACTACAAACCACTGCATCATGGGTAAAACAGGACTACAGACCACTGCATTATGGGTAAAACAGGACTACAGACCATTGCATTATGGGGAAACAGGACTACAAACCAATGCATTATGGGTAAAACAGGACTACAGACCACTGCATTATGGGTAAAACAGGACTACAGACCATTGCATTATGGGTAAACAGGACTACAGACCAATGCATTATGGGTAAAACAGGACAACAGACCAATGCATTATGGGTAAAACAGGACTACAGACCACTGCATTATGGGTAAAACAGGAGGACTGCTGCTATACTCCTGTTTTGACTTTAGTTGGAATTAATCTATTTTTTAATGTTTTGCTTGAGATCTTTGAACTGCTTCAGAGTTAGCAACAGCACTAGCATTAGCTTTAGCTTCAGTTAGCTGTGTCTTTTTAATGGCCTGATTTTGTATCTAAATACGTGTAGTATTTAGATACAAAATCAGGCCATTAAAAAGACACACAAAAAGCTAACATTAAATGTCCATTTGCTATAGCATTACCGTCACACTTCAGTTTTTTAGCTAAAGCCTCTCTGTGATTGGTCAGAAACGCGGATGCCGTGGAGCAGATGGCGGTGGCTCCGTTCCCGCCTCCTGCGATCAGCCCCAGCGTTTCCGAGGTAACCGCTTGAATGTTAGTGTTTCCTGTTTCTGTGACCGCCATGTTCTCTTTGATTCTCAGGCTCCTCCCACGCTTCCTGTGTCTGGCCCCGCCCCCTCCTCCGAGAAGCCCCGGCCGCCTGACCAGCTGACACTAAGCTCCTCCCACAACCAGGTTTCACTTTTTAATTATCGTTTCCTGTGGTTGTCTCTAAAACAGGATCTTTAGAATATTTAGAAACTGAGACCAGAGAGACCAGAAAGAGAGACCAGAGAGACCAGAGAGACCAGAGAACAGAGGCCAGAAAGAGAGACCAGAGACCAGAGAGACCAGAGACCAGAGAGACCAGAAAGAGAGACCAGAAAGAGAGACCAGAGACCAGAGAGACCAGAGACCAGAGAGACCAGAGAGACCAGAGACCAGAGAGACCAGAGAGACCAGAAAGAGAGACCAGAGACCAGAGAGACCAGAGACCAGAGACCAGAGACCAGAGAGACCAGAGACCAGAGAGACCAGAGAGACCAGAGAGACCAGAGAACAGAGAGGCCAGAAAGAGAGACCAGAGACCAGAGAGACCAGAGAGACCAGAGACCAGAGACCAGAGACCAGAGAGACCAGAAAGAGAGTCCAGAGACCAGAGAGACCAGAGACCAGAGAGACCAGAGACCAGAGAGACCAGAGAGACCAGAGAGACCAGAGAGACCAGAGAGACCAGAGAGACCAGAGACCAGAGACCAGAGAGACCAGAGAAAGAGAGACCAGACAGACACAGAGAGAGACCAGAGAGAGAAGGGGTGGGGGGACGTGTGGATTTGATCTATTTCACTTTGAATGTGTTTTCAGGAGGCGTCCACAGAGGAGGTGGAGCTTAACGACATGAACAAGAGCAGTGCACACAAGAAGGTACTGAAGCAGGTCTGGACCAGGACTGGACCAGGACTGGACCAGGACTGGACCAGGACTGGACCAGGACTGAAGCAGGTCTAAAGCTTTTTTATTTTTTCTTTCAGAGACAGAAGTTGGATTCTCCTGAAAACCCTCTGGAGTCTCCGGCAGAAAAACAGGTCGATTTTTTTGAATAATAATTCTAAATTCGGCCGATGACAGAAATGAGACTGTTTTGTGACGTGTGAATGTTGTGTTGTCTTTCTCAGGCTCTTGTTCCTTCGCTGAGCTTCGGGAACGTGTCTGTGGCCGAGCTCCTCAACGCCAACACGGGTCAGAACACGGAGGATTCTAGAACATTATCACGTTTACCCTAAAAGTCGTCAACACAGGAGTTCACTTCATAATTACTCTGAATGTGTTTGTTCCCTACCTTCACAGAGACACAGTATAAACTACACTGTGGGGTCCCCCAGGGGTCCGTCCTCGGCCCAGTCCTGTTTGGTTCAGACCATAGTCCATATATTTGGAGAGGACTGAGACACTGTGACATCACTTAATGTGGAAGAAACCAATTTCCTTATATGGGCATTTGTTCAGACGCCGTTAGCTTTGTGGCGTATCAAGGACGGAGACGTTGCTAACATGGTTGCTAAGGCAAGCTGCAGTTTCCCCATAGTCTGTATATAGATATATATACAGACTATGTAGCTAACCTTCTAGCTCAGTGAAGTGCTCACAGTGAAGTTTTGCCCCACTCCGCTCTGAAACCTGTTTTAGTCTCACTTTTTCCATCACAATGTCAGGACTAACCCTGGCCCTGCTTTCTCACACTCCTAATCCTTCGGTGCTGGAACAGACCCGAGAGCAGTCTGCAGTGTGGGGTCCCCCAGGGGTCCATCCTCGGCCCAAATATGTTTGTTATTGTTGTGATTATTTATTCTTCAGCCTCGGTGTCAGACCCCGCCCTCTGTGCCGTGGTCCCAGGACAGGAGACTCTGCTGGAGATCTGCAAAGGCCGGTCCGGACTCGGCCTGAGCATCGTGGGAGGAACCGACACGCAGCTGGTACCACACTCAATCCACTTTATTTATACAGCACACATGCAGAGATTATAAAATAAATACAAACACAAATCACGTAAAATATTTTAGAACAAACTCTTTTGTGAGAGGGCAGCTTCAGTCCAGACTCAGCGTCTCTAACCTTTTTCTATTGGAGAGCTACTTTTATACAACAGAAATAACAGAGAGCTACTCCTTTAGCATAATATCGTTATAGTTCATATAATCACCACAGGAAGTGATGGAGAACACACGTTTATGGTTCAAATAGATGTAAGGACTCAAAAGTGAATCATTCAGGACCATGTGTGAAATTCTAAATCCTTTGGAGCTACCTGAAAGTGGCGAGCTACTGGTAGCTCCCGAGCCACAGGCAGGAGACCCCTTGTTCAGAGGGTTTGAAACCCTGTTCAAACAATGCTAATTCTAATATTGTTCTAATCTCTGTCTGTGAGCACTTCTCCTTCTCCTGAGACACATCTGTCTGTGTCGTGTTTCTGTGCAGAACGCCATCGTCATACACGAGGTCTACCAGGAGGGGGCAGCAGCGCGGGACGGGAGGCTGTGGCCCGGAGACCAGATCCTGGAGGTGAGAGACATGTGGCGCCACCTGCAGCTACATCTTGTCAGACCTCTGAAGCTAAGCTGGATAGGGCCTGGTTAATGCAGTGATGGGAGACCTCTGGGAACACCAGGTGCCACAGTGGGGCGTAAAGTGCCAAACTGTGGTTGTGTCCTTAGGCAAGACACTTCCCCCACATTAGAATGGGTCTGGTGTGTGTTGATGGTGTTGGTGGCACAGACTGGTTATAATTTTATTATTGTTCTTGTCACCAATCGTCTTTGGAGCATAAACATAAACACTCAGGGGACTTGTTGTGTGCCGCTGTGGTCCACTGAGGGCCCCAGGACATGGAGGACCCCAGGACATGGAGGCCCCCAGGACATGGAGGACCTCAGGACATGGAGGCCCCCAGGACATGGAGGACCTCAGGACATGGAGGACCTCAGGACATGGAGAACCCCAGGACATGGAGGACCTCAGGACATGGAGGACCTCAGGACATGGAGGCCCCCAGGACATGGAGGACCTCAGGACATGGAGGACCTCAGGACATGGAGAACCCCAGGACATGGAGGACCTCAGGACATGGAGAACCCCAGGACATGGAGGACCTCAGGACATGGAGGACCTCAGGACATGGAGGACCTCAGGACATGGAGAACCCCAGGACATGGAGGACCTCAGGACATGGAGGACCTCAGGACATGGAGGACCTCAGGACATGGAGAACCCCAGGACATGGAGGACCTCAGGACATGGAGGACCTCAGGACATGGAGGACCTCAGGACATGGAGAACCCCAGGACATGGAGGACCTCAGGACATGGAGGACCTCAGGACATGGAGGACCTCAGGACATGGAGGACCTCAGGACATGGAGGACCTCAGGACATGGAGGACCTCAGGACATGGAGGACCTCAGGACATGGAGGACCTCAGGACATGGAGGACCTCAGGACATGGAGGACCTCAGGACATGGAGGCCCCAGGACATGGAGGCCCCAGGACATGGAGGCCCCAGGACATGGAGGACCTCAGGACATGGAGGCCCCAGGACATGGAGGCGCATGCCAGACCTACTACGTTTTTAGTGGCAGGAGTAACCAGAGCAGACACGGGGAGAACATGCAAACTCCACTTAGAAAGGCCCTGTTCCGACCGGGATTCGAACCCAGGACCTTCTTGCCATATCCCCATCACCTTATGACACAGGGGTTATGGGCGAGCTCGCGTTCAAATAAAGACTGAACTAAACTCACCGTCTGTCTCCGCAGGTGAACGGCGTCTCTCTGCGCGGCGCGTCACATGACCAGGCCATTGCGCGGCTGCGGCAGACGCCGTCGCGTGTGCGTCTGCGCGTGCTGCGCCTGTCGCAGTGGGAGCAGAGCGTGCTGCGCGTCACGCTGCAGAGGCGCAGTGGGCGGGGCTTAGGCCTCAGCATTGCATCGAGGCGAAGTGGGCGGGGCTTAGGCCTCAGCATCGCGGCGAAGCGCAGTGGCAGCGGCGTGTTCGTGTCGGAGCTGGTCAGAGGGGGCGCCGCTGAGCTGGACGGACGCCTGATGCACGGAGACCAGATCCTGAGCGTCAACGGAGAAGACACTCGGCTCGCCACGCAGGAGAGCGTGGGCGCCATGTTGAAGGTGCGGGACACCAGGGGCGCCAGGTAGTGCAGTCCAACAGTGCGGCCTATATCATCGTGCGTGGGTGTCTCTGTGTGTGTGTGTGTCTCTGTGTGTGTGTGTCTCTGTGTGTGTGTGTGTGTGTCTCTGTGTGTGTGTCTCTGTGTGTGTGTAGTGTGCCAGAGGACCTGTGGTGCTGGAGGTCGGGCGTCTCACTGCAGCTTCATGGACCACGACCAGCGCACAACAGAACCAGGTAAAGGACACACAACAGAACCAGGTAAAGGACACACAACAGAACCAGGTAAAGGACACACAACAGAACCAGGTAAAGGACACACAACAGTGCAACATTATTTTACACAGACATTAGCCCAAAGTGTGCACAGCATCACTGCAAATCAACCCAAACTCACAGAAGTCTGACCGTGGTGGAAACCAGTGATCGTGGTGACGACCCATGGTCCCACAGACTAGACTCTGTTTTCTGAGGCAGATCCAAGTGGAAAAAAATCGAGCCAAGAACACATTTCCCCCAAGTCACATGATGCTAACACTTTTAGCCGCTAACGAAAGCAGAAAAGCAGCAGAGCTCGGTGTGATGGACCAGGACAGACATCACCTGTCAATCATCTCCTGAGCAAACAGAATATTGATGACGTCACACTGCTGCGACGACGTCATTATTTTACATTCTTAAACACAAACTTCTGCAGCTCGTGATCGCTCTGACGACAGCGCGAGGGAAGCTGTGTTTGTTGAGCTTCAAGAGCAATAATAACTCATGTAAAGACGTTTTAGATGTTTGTTTTTGTGCGTCGCATTAGAGATCGCTACTTCCTGGTTTCAGTTTCTGTTTGACCAGAGACAGACCCGACGGCAAAGTTAATGAAGCAAAGTAAAGATTTAAAGTTAAGCCGCTACGGTCCAGTGTCGCCGCCGCCGTGTGTTTCAGTGGTGTATGTTTTTGTGTTTTGTGTGTAAGTTGTGTGGTTTTGTGTTTGCTAAGTCTACGGTGTGTGTGCGGTGCTCAAACAGACGCAGAACAGAGTCTCAGCCACGACCCCTGACCTTGAGCGCCTTGACGACAACCGGAACTGTGATGTCACTTCCTGTGAGCCGACCAAGAACTGTAATGTCACTTCCTGTGAGCCGACCAAGAACTGTGATGTCACTTCCTCTGAGCCGACCAAGAACTGTGATGTCACTTCCTCTGAGCCGACCAAGAACTGTGATGTCACTTCCTCTGAGCCGACCAAGAACTGGGATGTCACTTCCTGTGAGACGACCAGGAACTGTGATGTCACTTCCTGTGAGACGACCAGGAGCAATGATGTTACTTCCTGTGAGCCGACCAGGAGCAATGATGTCACTTCCTGTGAGCCGACCAGGAGCAATGATGTCACTTCCTGTGAGCCGACGGACACTGGTGACTTTTCCATTTAAATAAAAAAACAGAAAAAGTTTGTGAAACAACGTCTGACGCATTTTATTCTTGTTTTTCAGACGACGAAAGTGGAGCGCGCTCAGTGGACATCACTCGGGTAAATGTTTATGTAAAGGGCTCAGTCCCGGCCTCAGTCCCGGCCTCAGTCCCGGCCTCAGTCCTGGCCTCTGTCCCGGCCTCAGTCCTGGCCTCTGTCCCGGCCTCAGTCCTGGCCTCAGTCCTGGCCTCTGTTCCGGCCTCAGTCCCGGCCTCAGTCCTGGTCTCAGTCCCGGCCTCTGTCCTGGTCTCAGTCCTGGTCCTCTCTTGCAGACCCCCTCGGACCCCCTGGGGCTCAGTGTGGCTGGAGGTCTGGGTTCTGCTCTGGGAGACGTTCCTCTGTTCATCGCAATGATCCAAGCAAACGGAGTCGCAGCAAAGAGCAAGAAACTGAAGGTACACACACACACAGATACACACACAGACACACACACACACACACACACATACACACCTACACACACACATACACACAGACACACACACACACACACACACACACACACACATACACATACACACACACACTTACACACACAGACACACACACACACACTTACACACACAGACACACACACACTTACACACACAGACACGCACACACACACACACACACACGCACACACACACACACACACACACATACACACCTACACACACACATACACACAGACACACACATACACACACACATACACACACACTTACACACACAGACACACACACTCTGTTGTCGCAGGTCGGAGATCGTATCGTGAGCATAAATGGACAGAGTGTGGACGCTCTGAGTCACAGCGACGTCGTGTCGTTGCTCAAGAACTCATTTGGACTCATCAGCCTCAAGGTGAGTGATGTCATCGACCTGTGATGTCATCAGAGCTGGTGATGTCATCAGAGCTGGTGATGTCATCAGATGATGATGTCATCAGAGCTGTGCTGTGTTCAGGTTGTGGCCGACACAAACATCTCTGCGATCGCGTCTCAAGTGGAGGTTCTGTCCAACAGCTGCACGAGCACCGAGAGCACGGAGAACTCAGGGTGAGGAGCTTTACATCCTTTAACTCTGGTCCTGGTCCTGGTCCTGGTCCTGGTCTCATCAGTGCTTGTCCCTCAGGTCTCCTCGCTGTCGGACCATCACGCTCCACAAAGGCTCTGATGGTCTGGGCTTCAGTATCGTGGGAGGATTCGGGAGTCCACACGGAGACCTGCCCATCTACGTGAAGACCGTCTTCAGCAAGGTCTGGACTGGGTTTGGGTCCTGGGTCTGGGTGGGGATGAGGACTGGGTCTGGGAACGAGGACTATGAATTGGTCCTTGGTTCCTGGTCCTGGTCCGGTCCTGGGTCCTGGGGCCAGGTTCAGGACTGTCTCTCTCCTCAGGGCGCTGCGGGGGAGGAGGGCTCTCTGCGCCGCGGAGACCAGATCATATCTGTGAACGGAGAGTCACTGAGCGGAGTCAGCCACCAGGGGGCAGTGTGCGTCCTGAAGAGACAGACACCAGGAGACGTGGTCCTGCAGGTCCTCAGCTGAGACCAGGGGGAGACCAGGGGGGGAGACCAGGGGGGGAGACTGAGGGAGAAAGACCAGAGGGAGAGACCAGGGGGAGACCAGGGGAGAGACCAGGGGGAGAGACCAGGGGGAGAGACCAGAGGGAAAGACCAGGGGGAGACCAGAGAGAGAGACCAGGGGGAGACCAGAGAGAGAGACCAGGGGGAGACCAGGGGGGGAGACCAGGGGGGGAGACCAGGGGGAGAGACTGAGGGAGAAAGACCAGAGGGAGAAAGACCAGAGGGAGAGACCAGGGGGAGAGACCAGAGGGAGAGAGACCAGGGGGAGACCAGAGAGAGAGACCAGGGGGAGACCAGAGAGAGAGACCAGAGAGAGAGACCAGAGGGAGAGAGACCAGAGAGCGAAAGACCAGAGAGAGAGAGACCAGAGGAGGGACCAGAGGGGGAGACCAGGGGGAGAGACCAGAGGGAGAGACCAGGGGGAGAGAACAGGGGGAGAGACCAGAGGGGGAGAGACCAGGGGGAGAGACCAGAGAGAGAGAGACCAGAGGGGGAGAGACCAGGGGGAGACCAGAGAGAGAGACCAGAGAGACCAGAGAGAGACCAGAGAGAGACCAGAGAGAGACCAGAGAGAGACCAGAGAGAGACCAGAGAGAGACCAGAGAGAGACCAGAGAGAGACCAGAGAGAGACCAGAGAGAGATTAGAGAAAGACCAGAGAGAAACCAGAGAGAGACCTGTTTGAGCTTTAGTATTTTTGCGTTCGTCTTCCACTAGTAATAAACAATAAAAAGAATAATAATAAAAAGGAAGCTTCTCGTCTGTGACACGTCTGAGTTTAACGTGTTTTTCTTCTGCACAAAAAACACTATAATAAATAAATAAATAAAACTGATAGAAAGTGCCATGAGTGTTACTTTGTTGTTTTGGAAAATAAATATTTATAATTCTTCACAAAATCCAAATGAAAATAAAATCAATGTAACGTTTGTCTTTTTTCTTCCTTTCTCTGACGTCAAGACATTGTTTAAAGTCGCTGTTCGTGTTTGGACTCCAACATGATGTCACTTCCTGTCTGTTTTGTAGTCCTCTGATGTCATTGGTCCAAGTCTGAATCAAACGTTTGTAAATCGGTCGAAATATTTTTAAGAGAAAATGTTGATTAAAAGACGATTTCTGCTCAAAACATGTCTGTTTTTATTTTCACACAGAGACCAGAGTGAGACCAGAGTGAGACCAGAGTGAGACCAGAGTGAGACCAGAGTGAGACCTGAGTGAGACCAGAGTGAGACCAGAGTGAGACCAGAGTGAGACCAGAGTGAGACCAGAGTGAGACCAGAGGGAGACCAGAGGGAGACTAGAGAGAGACTAGAGTGAGACCAGAGTGAGACCAGAGTGAGACCAGAGTGAGACCAGAGTGAGACCAGAGTGAGACCAGAGTGAGACCAGAGGGAGACCAGAGTGAGACGAGAGGGAGACCAGAGGGAGACTAGAGAGAGACTAGAGTGAGACTAGAGTGAGACTAGAGAGAGACTAGAGTGAGACTAGAGAGAGACCAGAGAGAGACCAGAGAGAGACTGGAGGGAGACTGGAGGGAGACCAGAACCACAGGGAGACTAGAGGGAGACCAGAGAGAGACCAGAGAGGGACTAGAATGAGACCAGAGAGGGCCGTGGATTAAAAAAAATTCAAAGTGAATGTTGCAGAACCTTTGAGTGTGATCAGAAATAAAGTGTTCATATTTGAGCTGAGTCCATTTCACTAAAGTTTAACAGAGTTAATAATCCTGGACTCTGCTCCTGTGACTCAGACATGAACTGTCACCCCCACCCTTCTGTCTGCACACACCGCTAAAACAACTCATCACTCATTTCACTCTAGAAAGCTCGGGTACGTAACTTTCAGACCACAACAACAGAACTCTCTAATAAACCCATGTCTCTGGTTCTGGCCAAAAAGAGACCAGAAGGAGACCAGAGAGAGAGACCAGAGAGAGACCAGAGGGACAGACCAGAGAGAGACCAGAAGGAGACCAGAGGGAGACCAGAGAGAGACCAGAGGGAGACCAGAGAGAGACCAAAGGGAGACCACAGAGAGACCAAAGGGAGACCAGAGAGAGACCAAAGGGAGACCAGAGAGAGACCAGAGGGAGGCCAAAGAGAGAGACCAGAGAGAGACCAGAGAGAGACCAGAAAGCAGTTCCCTCTGCAGAAAGTGACTCACATGTTTTCTAATAAGGTCGAGTGCAGCATTAATAATAACAGTTTACTAAAGATCAATCAAAAACAAAGGTTTTAACTGAATTTATTGGATTTGTGTTTCAATAATTTATTTTGCAGATGACGAGAAGCTGTTTGTGAATGCTAACGCTAATGCTCCTATTAATACTAATGGTAATGCTAATGCTAATGCTAACACTAATGCTAATACTAATGCATATTAATGATAACTGCTTCTCGACATCTGTCACATGGGAGTGGTACAGACTCATTTAAAAAGTGGTGCGTGTGATGTGATTGGAGGAGCCTGGGGCCAATCACAGCGCAGCGTCCTGATCACATGGCGGTGACCCGGTCCTCGTCTCGTTCCAGACCCAGGTTTGAGTACGAGGCCATCTCTGCACCGAGTCTGAGGAACAAAGACAGGAAAGTGACATGGAAGACTCAGTCCTGGGTCTACAGCCTCGGTCCTAGGTCTACAGCCTCGGTCCTGGGTCTACAGCCTCGGTCCTGGGTCTACAGCCTCGGTCCTGGGTCTACAGCCTCGGTCCTGGGTCTACAGCCTCGGTCCTGGGTCTACAGCCTCGGTCCTGGGTCTACAGCCTCAGTCCTGGGTCTACAGCCTCAGTCCTGGGTCTACAGCCTCAGTCCTGGGTCTACAGCCTCAGTCCTGGGTCTACAGCCTCAGTCCTGGGTCTACAGCCTCAGTCCTAGGTCTACAGCCTCAGTCCTAGGTCTACAGCCTCAGTCCTGGGTCTTCCTCACCTTGGCTGAGACTCTTCGGTCACATCCTCGTAGTGGTTGGACTCTGAGTCCGAGGCGTCGCTATGGAAACAGTTTTCAGAGTCAGAGTTGATGAAATGTGCCACATTAATAAAGCGTCCTCACCCTTTGGACTTCTCGCACCAGGCACGTTTGACAATGAAGACCACGAAGGTGAGGAAGAGGAAGCCGACCACTGCGATGATCCCAGTGAGCCACTGTGGGAGGGGCCTGGAGGCGGGGCCAGAGAGAGCTGCCACACAAGCAGAACCGGGTCAGAACCAGATAAGGTCAGGGTCAGAAATCTCTCATTACACCTGTGTTTAAGACTCGCTCAGACCTGCTTTAGTCCAGGCTCAGACCTGCTTTAGTCCAGGCTCAGACCTGCTTTAGTCCAGGCTCAGACCTGCTTTAGTCCAGGCTCAGACCTGCTTTAGTCCAGGCTCAGACCTGCTTTAGTCCAGGCTCAGACCTGCTTTAGTCTAGGCTCAGACCTGCTTTAGTCCAGGCTCAGATCTGCTTTAGTCCAGGCTCCAGTTGTTGGTTTAGGCAAGGCAAGTTTATTTATATAGCACAATTCATACACAAGGCAATTCAAAGTGCTGAACAAAACAAGAAAGCATTAAAATCATAAATAATCACAGCACATTAAAAAAAAGATAAAAATATAAAATCCCTCAGTTGTATGCACAGCTAAACAGAACCGTCTTTAACCTGGTTTTAAACATTGTCAGAGAGGAGGCCTGTCTCACATCTTCAGGAAGACTGTTCCAGATTTTAGCAGCATGAATCTGAAAAGCAGCCTCCCCATGTTTAGTTCTGACTCTGGGCACTAACAGGAGTCCAGTCCCTGTGCTCCTCAGAGTCCCAGCAGGAGACCAGTCCCTGTGCTCCTCAGAGTCCCAGCAGGAGTCCAGTCCCTGTGCTCCTCAGAGTCCGGGCTGGTTCATATGGGACTAACATGTCACTAATATATTTTGGTGCGAGGCCATGGAGAGATTTGTACACAAGCAGAGCTGTTTTAAAGTCTATTCTCTGAGTCACAGGAAGCCAGTGCAGAGACCTGAGGACCGGACTAATATGGTCGTACTTCCTGGTTCTAGTCAGGACTCGAGCTGCTGCATTTTGAATGTACTGCAGCTGTTTTACAGCCTGTTTGGACAGACCTGTGAGCAGGCCATTGCAGTAGTCTAACCTACTGGAGACAAATGCATGGATAAGAATCTCCAAGTCTGCTTTAGACACTATGTTTTTGATCCTGGCAATGTTTTTTAGATGGTAAAAAGCTGCTGATGTTACTGATTTGATGTGGCCATTAAAATTTAAGTCTGAGTCCAGTATTACCCCTAGATTTCTGACCTTGTTTGAAGGTTTTAGGGAGAGAGACTGTAGGTGACAGATGACGCTCTCTCTTTGTTTCTGGGGACCAAAGACAATCATTTCAGTTTTGTCTGCGTTTAGCTGAAGGAAGTTGTTTTGCATCCACTCACTGATCTGTTGGATACAGTGAAGGAGTGAGTCCACTGGTCCATGTTCTCCTGCAGTCAGTGAGACATAGATCTGAGTGTCATCTGCATAGTTATGATAGGACACTTTGTTTCTGCGTATTAACTGACCTAACGGCAGCATGTAGAGATTGAACAGAAGAGGTCCCAGGATCGACCCCTGTGGGACTCCACAGGTCAGGGCCATATGATCTGAGACACAGTTTCCAATCTCCACAAAGTACTTCCTGTCTTCAAGGTAAGACCTAAACCAACTTAGGGCGGTGCCAGCGACTCCAACCCAGTCCTGTAGTCTCTGTAAGAGGATCTCATGGTCGACGGTGTCAAAGGCAGCACTCAGATCTAACAAGATTAAGATTGAGACTTTGCCTGCGTCAGTGTTCAGCCGGATATCGTTTGTAACCTTAACGAGAGCAGTCTCAGTGCTGTGGTGGGGTCTAAAGCCGGACTGAAACATATCAAATGAGTTGTTGATTATAAGAAATCTAGTAAGCTGTAGGTAGACAACTTTCTCAAGGACTTTCCCCATAAATGGCAGATTTGAGATGGGACGATAGTTGTTAAGTACAGTGGCATCCAGACTGCTCTTTTTTAGCAGGGGCCTGATGACTGCAGTTTTCAGGGCCTTTGGGAATATTCCAGAATGAAGGGACATGTTTACTATCTGTGTGAGTGAAGGTAACAGACTGCTCAGAACAGACTTCAGAAATCTAGTGGGTAGTACATCCAAGCTGCATGTGGAGGAGCTCAAACTGGAGATTATCTCTTGGACAGTTTTATCATTTACAGGTGCAAAGTGAGTTAGCTCAGAGAGCCTTTCTGGCTGTTGGATGGTTATCTGTGGATTGGAGACAATGGCGTTTTTGATGCATTGAACCTTGTCATTGAAAAAATGTGCAAACTCATTGCATTTACGTTTGGAAGTAAGCTCTAATGGCATTTGAACAGGGGGGTTTGTTAATCTATTAACTGTTGAGAACAGAACACGCAGATTGTTGCTGCAGCCTTCAATCATTTCAGAAAAATACTTTTCTCTCGTACTACGTAGCACCCGGTTAAACTCGCACAACTTATCTTTGAAGATCTCGTAATCTACCTGGAGGTTGGACTTGCGCCACTTCCGCTCGGCCCTCCGGCACTTTCTCTTTTGTGCCCTGACCGAGTCTGCTTTAGCCCACGGCGCCTTCTGCTTATTTTTCACTATTTTAACCTTCACAGGGGCAACGGTATCCAGAACATTCAAAGCACTAGAGGGGACAGAGTTAAACAGTTCATCTACAGTAGAATACGATGCATTCTCAAAGTTTATCATTCCCATAAATAGTTCACTCGTATTTTCATTTATGCGCCTTCTTTACACTGTTCTCAGAGCCCTGAACATGTGACCCATGAACCAGAGTTTTGGTAGAATAATAATAATAATAATAATAATAATAATAACTCACCGCTTTGGCCCAGAGCTGGTCCCAGCGTCAGGAACAGAAGCGCACACACACTCTCCACTTTAGGCCCCATCCTGGACCAAAACAACACCTTAGACCTGCTTTAGTCCTGGTTCAGTCCAGGTTCAGTTCTTGTTTTGTCCTCGCTCAGTCCTGCTCTGGTCCTGCTTTAGTCCAGGTTTAGACCCTGGTCTGGGGCTGGACTCTGGGTAAATATTTAACAGATTCCAGAGGAAACACAGTGGGGTCATAAACGCTGAGGCACAAACGATTATAACATCATTAACTGCAGCCTGTGGCAGAGTGGTTAGCCCCTGCAGCTCACATTTACCATCAGCTCCTCCTGCTCCTGCTCCTCCTGATCCTGCTCCTGCTGATCCTGCTCCTGCTCCTCCTGATCCTGCTCCTGCTGATCCTGCTCCTGCTCCTCCTGATCCTGCTCCTGCTGATCCTGCTCCTGCTCCTCCTGATCCTGCCGCTTCTGATCCTGCTCCTGCTGATCCTGCTCCTCCTGATCCTGCCGCTTCTGATCCTGCTCCTGCTGATCCTGCTCCTCCTGATCCTGCCGCTTCTGATCCTGCTCCTGCTGATCCTGCTCCTGCTCCTGCTGATCCTGCCGCTTCTGATCCTGCTCCTGCTGATCCTGCCGCTTCTGATTCTGCTCCTCCTGATCCTGCCGCTTCTGATCCTGCTCCTCCTGATCCTGCTCCTGAGTCCACAGGAGGCTGCTCTGTCAGTGACATCACAGCCTTGATCCTTCAGTGGGGGCTTCAGGCGAAGTGGGGTCAAGTGTCTTGCCCAAGGACACAACAACAGCAGACATGAGTTGGAGTCGCTGGAGAAAGTCTTGTTCTCAAGTCTCTCTCTGGTCTCTCTCTGGTCTCTCTCTGGTCTCTCTCTAGTCTCTCTCTGGTCTCTCTCTGGTCTCTCTCTGGTCTCTCTCTGGTCTCTCTCTAGTCTCTCTCTGGTCTCTCTCTGATCTCTCTCTGGTCTCTCTCTGGTCTCTCTCTGGTCTCTCTCTGGTCTCTCTCTGGTCTCTCTCTGGTCTCTTGCTAGTCTCTCTCTGGTCTCTCTCTGGTCTCTCCCTGGTCTCTCTCTGGTCTCTCTCTGGTCTCTCTCTGGTCTCTCTCTGATCTCTCTCTGGTCTCTCTCTGGTCTCTCTCTGATCTCTCTCTGGTCTCTCTCTGGTCTCTCTCTAGTCTCTCGCTAGTCTCTCTCTGGTCTCTCTCGGATCTCTCTCTGGTCTCTCTCTGGTCTCTCTTTGGTCTCTCTCTAGTCTCTTGCTAGTCTCTCTCTGGTCTCCCTCTGGTCTCTCTCTGGTCTCTCTCTGGTCTCTCTCTGATCTCTCTCTGGTCTCTCTCTGGTCTCTCTCTGATCTCTCTCTGGTCTCTCTCTGGTCTCTCTCTGGTCTCTCTCTCTCTGGTCTCTCTCTGGTCTCTCTCTGGTCTCTCTCTAGTCTCTCTCTGGTCTCTCTCTGGTCTCTCTCTGGTCTCTCTCTGGTCTCTCTCTCTGGTCTCTCTCTGGTCTCTCTCTGGTCTCTCTCTAGTCTCTCTCTAGTCTCTCTCTGGTCTCTCTCTAGTCTCTCTCTAGTCTCTCTCTAGTCTCTCTCTGGTCTCTCTCTGGTCTCTCTCTGGTCTCTCTCTGGTCTCTCTCTGGTCTCTCTCTGGTCTCTTGCTAGTCTCTCTCTGGTCTCTCTCTCGTCTCTCTCTGGTCTCTCTCTCGTCTCTTGCTAGTCTCTCTCTGGTCTCTCTCGGATCTCTCTCTCTGGTCTCTCTCTGGTCTCTCTCTGGTCTCTCTCTAGTCTCTCTCTGGTCTCTCTCGGATCTCTCTCTCTGGTCTCTCTCTAGTCTCTCTGGTCTCTCTCTGGTCTCTCTGGTCTCTCTCTAGTCTCTCTGGTCTCTCTCTAGTCTCTCTGGTCTCTCTCTGGTCTCTCTCTAGTCTCTCTGGTCTTTCTCTGGTCTTTCTCTGGTCTCTCTCTGGTCTCTCTCTGGTCTCTCTCTGGTCTCTCTCTGGTCTCTCTCTGGTCTCTCTCTGGTCTCTCTCTGGTCTCTCTCTGGTCTCTCTGGTCTCTCTCTGGTCTCTCTCTGGTCTCTCTCTGGTCTCTCTCTGGTCTCTCTGGTCTCTCTCTGGTCTCTCTCTCTGGTCTCTCTCTGGTCTCTCTCTGGTCTCTCTCTGGTCTCTCTCTGGTCTCTCTGGTCCTCAGCTTTATCCTGACCTAATCTCTGCTGTTTCAGACGACGCCGCTCGAGCTGAAGATTCAGTTTTTATTTCATCAAAATGTTCTAAATGTAAAAAATCAACGTCACATTTTAAAGATTGTAAAACCTAAAGTAGCTTTAGCTTTTGACCGTCAGCGTTGAATGAATTTAAAAATAACATCATCCATTGGTATTATCTGTTGTCCTTTAGCTTTGACCACCAGCATCTGCTAGCTATAGCCTTTAGCATCATCTGGTAGATATAGCCTTTAGCATCATCTGTTAGCTATAGCCTTTAGCATCATCTGTTAGCTATAACCTTTAGCATCATCTGTTAGCTATAGCCTTTAGCATCATCTGTTGGAATGAGATCTTAACATTAGCCCTTAGCATCATCTGTTAGCATTAGTTTTTAACATCAGTCGTTAAATATTAGCATTTAACATCAACAATCAGCATCATCCTTTGAGCCTTTACCGTTGTCTATTTACTTTAGAATTTAGCATCATTCGTTAGCATTATCCGTTAGCACTATCCGTTAGCATTAGCCTCCTACAGAAGCACACATGTGGGCGACTGTTTGGACTTGACATCGGCGAGGCTGAGGTGGGCGGGGTTAAACTGCTGTAGCTCCGCCTTGCCGTCGCTCTGGCCCCGCCCCTCCTCCCCGGGGGGGCCGTCCGGGTTGGAGGTGACCCGGTAATGCGCCCGCACCGTCCGCAGCGGGTTGAAGTCGGGGCTGATGTGGTCGGGGCAGCGGAACGTCTCGCGGATCACGGTCCCCTGTTTGGACAACGCCACGAAGCCGTTTTTGTAGGAAATCATACGAACCACCGGAAAGTACACGAACTGGACCAGGAGGAGCTTCCCTGCAAAGAAACACACTGTACTTCCACCTGTGGTCCCATGGTCTCCATATGGTTCTCATACCTGTGGTCACGCCCCAGACCTTGATGGTCCGGTCTCTGGAGCCGGTGAACACAAACTGGTCACTGTCGGAGAAAGCGGCGCAAAGAACTCCCTCGAAGAAGAAACCCTGAACCAGAGGAGGCATTATGACACCTGGTCTCTCCCTGGTCTCACTCTGGTTGCTCTCTGGTCTCTCTCTAGTCCCTGGTCCCTGCTGGTTTCTGGTCTCTGGTCCCTGGTCTCTGGTCCCTGGTCTCTGGTCCCTGGTCTCTGGTCTCTGGTCCCTGGTCTCTGGTCCCTGGTCCCTGGTCCCTGGTCCCTGGTCTCTGGTCCCTGGTCTCTGGTCCCTGGTCCCTGGTCTCTGGTCCCTGGTCTCTGGTCTCTCTCTGGTTGCTCTCTGGTCTCTCTCTAGTCCCTGGTCCCTGCTGGTCTCTGGTCTCTGGTCCCTGGTCTCTGGTCCCTGGTCTCTGGTCCCTGGTCTCTGGTCTCTGGTCTCTGCTGGTCTCTGGTCCCTAGTCCCAGCTGGTCTCTGGTCTCTGGTACCTTGTAGTCCATGGTGTGCTGCAGTCTGCAGTTCTTGAGTCCGTAGAGTCTCTGTGTGGTGTCTTCAGACCCGATCAGGATGTGAGTTTCCCAGTTGCTCACAGTGACACAGGACACTCTGCTGCGGTGAGACTCCAGGGACAACCCAGACCCAGACCCGGACCCGGACCCAGACCCGGACCCAGACCCGGACCCAGACCCAGACCCAGACCCGGACCCAAAATTGTGAAGCCGGACCTCACCGCAACTCGTGCCGTAGAGAAACCTGCAAAATAAAAATGTCTCTGGTGCAGCAGAAAAATGACTCGTTGGGCTGAGAGCTGATTTGGTCTCCCTGGTCTGCTCCAGTCTCTGTTCTCTCTCCGGTCTTTCTCTCTGGTATTCAGTCTCTCTGAACTGGTCACTGTCTGGTCTCTGGTCCACTCTGGTCCTCTCTGGTCTCTCTGATCCTCTCTGGTCCACTCTCGTCCTCGCTGGTCTCTCTCGTCCTCGCTGGTCTCTCTGGTCCTCTCTGGTCCTCTCTGGTCTCTCTGGTCCTCTCTGGTCCTCTCTGGTCTCTCTGCTCTCTCTGGTCTCTCTGATCCACTCTGGTCCACTCTGGTCCTCTCTGGTCTCTCTCTGGTCTCTCTCTGGTCTCTCTCTGGTCTCTCTCTGGTCCTCTCTGGTCTCACCTGTGATCGCTGGTCAAGGCACAGGCAGTGATTGGTCCGTGGAGAAGTCCCAGTTCCAGTCTGGTCTCTGGTCCTTCAATGGCGGGGAAACCATCGCGGTTCATCAGGACGAAGATGGCGATCTGGTCCTCGTAGGCCACGCCTATTCGGCTCTCGTTGGGACTCAGGGCCAGATTCCGGACCGGGGACAGGGACTCGGGAGGCGGGATGCACAGGGTCTCCTCGGGACTGGACAGGGGGTAGATGAAGACTGTTCCGCTAACGAGTCCACAGAGAAGCAGCCTTTTGGACTGAGCCAGGTCCAGACAGGAGACCGGGACCGAGACCGCCATTCGGTTTGTGATAGAGCCTGAGGAAGACCAGGGTTAGACCGGCTCTAGTCCTGCTTTAGACCCGTCTCTATTGTCTTGTCACTGAATTCTCTCTTCTCTCTCTGCTCTCTCTCGGGTCTCTCTGGGGTCTCTTTGGTCTCTCTCCGGTCTCACTGGACTCTCTCTGGTTTCTCTCTGGTCTCTCTCTGGTCACTCTCTCTGGTCTCTCTCTGGACTCTCTCTGGTCTCTTTCTGGTCTCTCTCTTGTCTCTCTCCGGTCTCACTGGAGTCTCTCTGGTCTCTCTCTGGTCTCTCTCTGGTCTCTCTCTGGTCTCTCTCTGGTCTCTCTCTGGTCTCTCTCTGGTCTCTCTCTAGTCTCTCTCACCGGTTTCTGGACTCCAGCTCAGGACTTCATGGTGCCCCTGGTTCTGGACGTAGTAGATCTGGTCACAGTCCCTGGTCAGGGTGCAGTGGGCGGAGCCTGTGGGGATGTGGGGCGTCGGCTTGTGGCGTGTGTCGTAACGTAGCGTCCACAGTTTGACGGCGGTGGAGACATTCGACGCCGACGCAATGGAACCTTGTGACGCCAGAGCCAGACTTGAGACCGGAGAGTCCAGACCACACAGCGAGTCCAGCAGGGCCCCTGTGGTGATGGACCAGACCTGAGGACCGCGTAACCATAGGAACAGTCTGTAGCATAGTGTTGATAGTGTACCCATCAAAACATAGTCTCCCAGTAACCATAGTAACAGTTTGTCCGATAGTTATAATGTAACCATAGAAACAGCCTGTATGATAGTGATGGACAGTGTAACCATAGTAACAGCCTGTATGATAGTGATGGACAGCGTAACCATAGTAACACCATAGTAACAGCCTGTATGATAGTGATGGACAGCGTAACCATAGTAACACCATAGTAACAGCCTGTATGATAGTGAAGGACAGTGTAACCATAGTAACAGCCTGTATGATAGTGATGGACAGTGTAACCATAGTAACAGCCTGTATGATAGTGATGGACAGCGTAACCATAGTAACACCATAGTAACAGCCTGTATGATAGTGAAGGACAGTGTAACAATAGTAACAGCCTGTATGATAGTGATGGACAGTGTAACAATAGTAACAGCCTGTATGATAGTGATGGACAGTGTAACAATAGTAACAGCCTGTATGATAGTGATGGACAGTGTAACCATAGTAACAGCCTGTATGATAGTGATGGACAGTGTAACCATAGTAACACAGTCTTGTGGTAACCATAGTAACACAGTTTCATGGTCACCGTAGCAACAGTCTGGTGGTCTGGACTGACCCGGAGCAGCTGGTCTCGGGCTCCGCTGAACAGGATCCTGGAGTCTGAGGAAACGCAGGCCGTCAGAACCTCATCATCGTGAACCAGCTCTAAGAACTTCTGAAGACGCTCCCCCTGGACCCGGAACAAGACCAGGACCAGGTCTGAGCCTAGAGAGGAGAGACAGGTCTGAACCAGTACCAAGACCAGGACCAGGTCCAAGCCCAGAGAGCAGGACCAGTACCTGCCATCAGGATCTTCTCGTCGGGGGAAACACACAACAAAGAAGGAGCCAAAGGAAACTTCTGCGACGAGTGTCGGCCATCTTTGGAAATCTGAAAGAAAAACAGTTTAGAACCAGAAAGAAGGATACCAGACTGACTGGACCAGAGATCTCTCTCTGGTCTTTCTCTGGTATCAACCTCTCTCTCTGGTCTCTCTCTGGTCTCTCTCTGGTCTCTCTCTGGTCTCTCTCTGGTATCAACCTCTCTCTCTGGTCTCTCTCTGGTCTCTCTCTGGTCTCTCTCTGGTCTCTCTCTGGTCTCTCTCTGGTATCAACCTCTCTCTCTGGTCTCTCTCTGGTCTTTCTCTGGTATCAACCTCTCTCTCTGGTCTCTCTCTGGTCTCTCTCTGGTCTCTCTCTGGTCTCTCTCTGGTCTCTCTCTGGTCTCTCTCTGGTCTCTCGCTGGTCTCTCTCTGATCTCTCTCTGGTCTCTCTCTGGTCTCTCTCTGGTCTCTCTCTGGTCTCTCTCTGGTCTCTCTCTGGTCTCTCTCTCTGGTCTCTCTCTGGTCTCACTCTGGTCTCTCTCTGGTCTCTCTCTGGTCTCACTCTGGTCTCTCTCTGGTCTCTCTCTGGTCTCACCTGGTAGACAACTTCTTCTTCAAACACGACTAGGACTTTCTGTTTGCGGCTCAGAACGACAGACGAGCAGAATGTCAGAGTCCTGGTCAGAACCTGGTCTCTGGTCTGGTTTCTGTTCTGGTCTCCAGTCTGGTCTCCGGTCTGGTCTCCGGTCTGGTTTCCGGTCTGGTCTCCGGTCTGGTCTCCGGTCTGGTCTCCGGTCTGGTCTCCGGTCTGGTTCTGGAGAAAGACTTGGACCGGGTCTTTGTTTGGGTCTAGACCATGGATAATCCGGACCGTCCCAGCTCCACTCAGCGACACCACAGAATCCTCCAAGACCCCGAGGACCTTAGAGTCCGAGTCCGAGAAGGTCCAGAGCAACGAGAACCCATCCACACAGAAGACCTTCACCTGAGGGAGCAACACATGGTCACGAGCACCAGAGAGAGACCAGAGAGAGACCAGAGAGAGACCAGAGAGAGACCAGAGAGAGACCAGAGAGAGACCAGAGAGAGAACAGAGAGGGACCAGAGACAGACTAGAGAGAGACCAGAGAGGCCACGCCCCTCCTCCCTTACCTGCGTTGCCGTGGACACCGTGACCACGCCCCTCCTCTCGCACACGCTCAGATCGACGCGCTCGCAGTCCGGTGGCGTCACGTCTTCAACGCACACTTCCTGTTTCCCGCTCAGTAAACTCCACTTCCTCATAGAACTGTCAGCAGCCAATGAGATGCAGAGGGCGGAGCCAGTCAGACACAGCGCCAGAACTGCAGCTGAGGACACAACATTACTTTACTACTACTACTACTACTACTACTAATACTACTACTACTGTTACTAGTACTACAACTACTACTACTACTACTACAACTACTACTAATACTACTACTACTGTTACTAGTACTACAACTATTACTAATACTACTACAACTATTACTAATACTACTACAACTACTGCTACTACAACAACTACTACTACTACTGCTACTACTGCTACTCTCAACTGTGCAGACTAAGCATTTTCTCCCTGTGCAGGTGTTGCATGTTCTACCTGTGCAGGTGTTGCATGTTCTACCTGTGCAGGTGTTGCATGTTCTACCTGTGCAGGTGTTGCATGTTCTACCTGTGCAGGTGTTGCATGTTCTCCCTGTGCAGGTGTTGCATGTTCTACCTGTGCAGCTGTTGCATGTTCTACCTGTGTGTCCGAGCAGAGTGTGCAGCAGTTGAGCGTCTGGAAGACTCCAAACAGCGACGACTCCGTCATCGTCTCCAGCAACAACCAGTTCCTCCTCCAGACTCACCACCAGACACTGCACTCCTGAGAGAGAGAGCTCTGACTGCAGACGCTGCTCCCTCTGAACCATCACTGAGAGAGAGCTCTGACTGCAGAGGCTGCTCCCTCTGAACCATCACTGAGAGAGAGCTCTGACTGCAGACGCTGCTCCCTCTGAACCATCACTGAGAGAGAGCTCTGACTGCAGAAGCTGCTCCCTCTGAACCATCACTGAGAGAGAGCTCTGACTGCAGACGCTGCTCCCTCTGAACCATCACTGAGAGAGAGCTCTGACTGCAGAGGCTGCTCCCTCTGAACCATCACTGAGAGACAGCTCTGACTGCAGACGCTGCTCCCTCTGAACCATCACTGAGAGAGAGCTCTGACTGCAGACGCTGCTCCCTCTGAACCATCACTGAGAGACAGCTCTGACTGCAGACGCTGCTCCCTCTGAACCATCACTGAGAGACAGCTCTGACTGCAGACGCTGCTCCCTCTGAACCATCACTGAGAGAGAGCTCTGACTGCAGACGCTGCTCCCTCTGAACCATCACTGAGAGACAACTCTGACTGCAGACGCTGCTCCCTCTGAACCATCACTGAGAGAGAGCTCTGACTGCAGACGCTGCTCCCTCTGAACCATCACTAAATCTCACGCTCCAACCTTCAGAGGAAAGACCTCTGCACCTGGAGAGGACCAGGACCTGGACCTGTAGAGGACCAGGACCTGGACCGGGACCTGGCCCAGGACCAGGACCAGGACCAGGACCTGAACCTGTAGAGGACCTGGACCTGCTGAGTGTGTGTGTGAGAGCACCTCCTCCTCACCTCCCTGCAGGCCGGTGAGTGTGTGTGTGAGAGCACCTCCTCCTCACCTCCCTGCAGGCCGGTGAGTGTGTGTGTGAGAGCGCCCCCTGGTGGCTGGAGGAAGCTGCTGTGTGGGATGAGGATGGGCTCAGTGCAGGACAGAAGCCAGGCCTCGCACTCGGAACACAACCGACCAATCAGAGACGAGTACAAGGGCGCGAGCGAACAGAGACGAGAGAGCAGCTCCGAGAAGAACAGAGTCTGATCTGCAACACACACGCACACATACAGAGACACACATGAGACACACACACAGAGACACGCACACATACAGAGACACACATGAGACACACACACAGAGACACGCACACATACAGAGACACACATGAGACACACACACAGAGACACGCACACATACAGAGACACACATGAGACACACACACAGAGACACGCACACATACAGAGACACACATGAGACACACACACAGAGACACGCACACATACAGAGACACACATGAGACACACACACAGAGACACGCACACATACAGAGACACACATGAGACACACACACAGAGACACGCACACATACAGAGACACACATGAGACACACACACAGAGACACGCACACATACAGAGACACACATGAGACACACACACAGAGACACGCACACATACAGAGACACACATGAGACACACACACAGAGACACGCACACATACAGAGACACACATGAGACACACACACAGAGACACGCACACATACAGAGACACACATGAGACACACACACAGAGACACGCACACATACAGAGACACACATGAGACACACACACAGAGACACGCACACATACAGAGACACACATGAGACACACACACAGAGACACGCACACATACAGAGACACACATGAGACACACACACAGAGACACGCACACATACAGAGACACACATGAGACACACACACAGAGACACGCACACATACAGAGACACACATGAGACACACACACAGAGACACGCACACATACAGAGACACACATGAGACACGCACACATACAGAGACACACATGAGACACACACACAGAGACACGCACACATACAGAGAGACACATCAGACACACACACACAGAGACACGCACACATACAGAGACACACATGAGACACACACACATACAGAGACACACATGAGACACACAAACACACACACAGATACACACAAAGACACACACACAGACATGAGACACACAAACACACACAAAGACAGAGAGACAACACACACATGAGGCATGTGTTGCTCCTCGTAAATAGAACGCTGGTAAAATGTCAGGTCACACACCGCAGTCCGGGTCTGACCTGTCTGTCCGTGGAGGAAGTCCAGACTGGGTTTGATGAGGAGCAGAGCGTCTCGGATCAGTTTGGTCTCAACACAGTCCAGGATCCGTGAGGCCTGGTCCAAGTCCTGGACCAGAGACCGAAGTCCCAGGGTCAGACTGTGACAGAAGAGCCACTCTGAGCTCCCTACAGCAGGAGGGGGGGGGGGGGGGGGGGGGGGGTGAATATGTTAAAGCTCAGGTCTGTAACTTTAGTCTAAATAACTCATGTTTAAAGCTCAGGTCTGTAACTTTAGTCTAAATAACACATGTTTAAAGCTCAGGTCTGTAACTTTAGTCTAAATAACTCATGTTTAAAGCTCAGGTCTGTAACTTTAGTCTAAATAACTCATGTTTAAAGCTCAGGTCTGTAACTTTAGTCTAAATAACACATGTTTAAAGCTCAGGTCTGTAACTTTAGTCTAAATAACACATGTTTAAAGCTCAGGTCTGTAACTTTAGTCTAAATAACTCATGTTTAAAGCTCAGGTCTGTAACTTTAGTCTAAATAACTCATGTTTAAAGCTGAGGGACGTGACTCTGGTTGGGTGTAGTGTATAGACTGATGGTACTTGTGCTGGTTTACAGTCACTGGAGCATGAGAACCCATTGTCCCCCATTGTCAATGCTGGTTTGGTCCTGGCTTAGTCCTGGGTTAGTCCTGGGTTAGTCCTGGTGTAGTTCCTGTTTTGGCTGTTTACAGTATGTTCAGTCTGCTCGCTCAGACACTAATGTCCCCGTGACCACTTTGCGGCTCTCTGATTGGTCGCTGCATGAACGTCCAAGGAAACGATCAGCAAAATTCATTTCCTGCATGCGTCGATTTTCCGCTCCTGCACCTCTCCTGCACCTCTCCTGCTCCTCTCCTGCACCTCTCCTGCCCCTCTCCTGCCTCTCTCCTGCCCCTCTCCTGCACCTCTCCTGACCCTCTCCTGCACCTCTCCTGCCCCTCTCCTGCACCTCTCCTGCACCTCTCCTGCCCCTCTCCTGCACCTCTCCTGCACCTCTCCTGCCCCTCTCCTGCACCTCTCCTGCACCTCTCCTGCCCCTCTCCTGCCCTCTCCTGCACCTCTCCTGCACCTCTCCTGCCCCTCTCCTGCCCCTCTCCTGCACCTCTCCTGCCCCTCTCCTGCACCTCTCCTGCCCCTCTCCTGCCCTCTCCTGCCCCTCTCCTGCCTCTCTCCTGCCCCTCTCCTGCCCCTCTCCTGCCCTCTCCTGCCCCTCTCGCTCTGCCCCTCTCCTGCACCTCTCCTGCCCCTCTCCTGCACCTCTCCTGCGCCTCTCCTGCCCCTCTCCTGCCCCTCTCCTGCACCTCTCCTGCCCTCTCCTGCACCTCTCCTGCCCCTCTCCTGCCCCTCTCCTGCACCTCTCCTGCCCCTCTCCTGCCCCTCTCCTGCCCTCTCCTGCCCCTCTCCTGCACCCTCTCCTGCCCCTCTCCTGCCCCTCTCCTGCACCTCTCCTGCCCTCTCCTGCCCTCTCCTGCACCTCTCCTGCACCTCTCCTGCCCCTCTCCTGCCCCTCTCCTGCACCTCTCCTGCACCTCTCCTGCCCCTCTCCTGCACCTCTCCTGCCCCTCTCCTGCACCTCTCCTCCTCTCTCTGCACCTCTCCTGCCCCTCTCCTGCCCTCTCCTGCCCCTCTCCTGCCCCTCCCTCTCCTGCACCTCTCCTGCCCCTCTCCTGCACCTCTCCTGCCCCTCTCCTGCACCTCTCCTGCCCCTCTCCTGCCCCTCTCCTGCCCCTCTCCTGCTCCTCTCCTGCCCCTCTCCTGCCCCTCTCCTGCCCCTCTCCTGCACCTCTCCTGCTCCTCTCCTGCACCTCTCCTGCCCCTCTCCTGCACCTCTCTCTCCTGCCCTCTCCTGCCCTCTCCTGCCCCTCTCCTGCACCTCTCCTGCACCTCTCCTGCCCCTCTCCTGCCCTCTCCTGCCCCTCTCCTGCACCTCTCCTGCCCCTCTCCTGCCCCTCTCCTGCACCTCTCCTGCCCCTCTCCTGCCCCTCTCCTGCCCCTCTCCTGCCCCTCTCCTGCCCCTCTCCTGCCCCTCTCCTGCCCTCTCCTGCACCTCTCCTGCACCTCTCCTGCCCCTCTCCTGCCCCTCTCCTGCACCTCTCCTGCCCCTCTCCTGCCCCTCTCCTGCACCTCTCCTGCCCCTCTCCTGCACCTCTCCTGCCCTCTCCTGCACCTCTCCTGCCCCTCTCCTGCACCTCTCCTGCCCCTCTCCTGCACCTCTCCTGCCCCTCTCCTGCCCCTCTCCTCCTGCCCCTCTCCTGCCCTCTCCTGCCCCTCTCCTGCACCTCTCCTGCCCTCTCCTGCCCCTCTCCTGCACCTCTCCTGCACCTCTCCTGCTCCTCTCCTGCACCTCTCCTGCACCTCTCCTGCACCTGCCCCTCTCCTGCACCCTCCTGCCCTCTCCTGCACCTCTCCTGCACCTCTCCTGCCCCTCTCCTGCACCCTCTCCTGCACCTCTCCTGCCCCTCTCCTGCCCCTCTCCTGCACCTCTCCTGCCCTCTCCTGCACCTCTCCTGCACCTCTCCTGCCCCTCTCCTGCCCCTCTCCTGCCCCTCTCCTGCCCCTCTCCTGCACCTCTCCTGCCCCTCTCCTGCACCTCTCCTGCCCCTCTCCTGCCCCTCTCCTGCACCTCTCCTGCACCTCTCCTGCCCCTCTCCTGCTCCTCTCCTGCCCCTCTCCTGCACCTCTCCTGCCCCTCTCCTGCCCTCTCCTGCCCCTCTCCTGCACCTCTCCTGCCCCTCTCCTGCCCCTCTCCTGCACCTCTCCTGCCCCTCTCCTGCCCCTCTCCTGCACCTCTCCTGCCCCCTCCTGCCCCTCTCCTGCACCTCTCCTGCCCCTCTCCTGCCCCTCTCCTGCACCTCTCCTGCCCCTCTCCTGCCCCTCTCCTGCACCTCTCCTGCCCCTCTCCTGCCCCTCTCCTGCACCTCTCCTGCCCCTCTCTGCACCTCTCCTGCCCCTCTCCTGCCCTCTCCTGCACCTCTCCTGCCCCTCTCCTGCCCCTCCTCCTGCACCTCTCCTGCCCTCTCCTGCCCCTCTCCTGCTCCTCTCCTGCCCCTCTCCTGCACCTCTCCTGCACCTCTCCTGCCCTCTCCTGCACCTCTCCTGCCCTCTCCTGCCCCTCTCCTGCACCTCTCCTGCCCCTCTCCTGCCCCTCTCCTGCACCTCTCCTGCCCTCTCCTGCCCCTCTCCTGCCCTCTCCTGCCCCTCTCCTGCCCTCTCCTGCCCCTCTCCTGGTCCTCCCTGCCCCTCTCCTGCCCCCTCCTGCCCCTCTCCTGCACCTCTCCTGCACCTCTCCTGCCCTCTCCTGCCTCTCTCCCTGCCCCTCTCCTGCCCCTCTCCTGCCCCTCTCCTGCCTCTCTCCTGCTCCTCTCCTGCACCTCTCCTGCCCCTCTCCTGCCCCTCTCCTGCCCCTCTCCTGCACCTCTCCTGCCCCTCTCCTGCCTCTCCTGCCCCCTCCTGCACCTCTCCTGCCCTCTCCTGCCCCTCTCCTGCCCATCTCCTGCCCCTCTCCTGCACCTCTCCTGCCCCTCTCCTGCCCCTCTCCTGCCCCTCTCCTGCCCCTCTCCTGCCCCTCTCCTGCCCCTCTCCTGCACCTCTCCTGCCCCTCTCCTGCACCTCTCCTGCACCTCTCCTGCCCCTCTCCTGCACCTCTCCTGCCCCTCTCCTGCCCCTCTCCTGCACCTCTCCTGCCCCTCTCCTGCCCTCTCCTGCACCTCTCCTGCCCCTCTCCTGCCCCTCTCCTGCACCTCTCCTGCCCCTCTCCTGCCCCTCTCCTGCGCCTCTCCTGCACCTCTCCTGCCCCTCTCCTGCTCCTCTCCTGCCTCCTCTCCTGCCCCTCTCCTGCACCTCTCCTGCCCCTCTCCTGCCCCTCTCCTGCACCTCTCCTGCACCTCTCCTGCCCCTCTCCTGCCCTCTCCTGCCCTCTCCTGCCCCTCCCTGCCCCTCCTGCCCCTCTCCTGCCCTCTCCTGCCCCTCTCCTGCACCTCTCCTGCACCTCTCCTGCACCTCTCCTGCCCCTCTCCTGCCCCTCTCCTGCCCCTCTCCTGCCCCTCTCCTGCCCCTCTCCTGCCCTCTCCTGCCCCTCTCCTGCCCCTCTCCTGCACCTCTCCTGCCCCTCTCCTGCCCCTCTCCTGCACCTCTCCTGCCCCTCTCCTGCCCCTCTCCTGCCCCTCTCCTGCTGCCCCTCTCCTGCACCTCTCCTGCCCTCTCCTGCACCTCTCCTGCACCTCTCCTGCCCCTCTCCTGCACCTCTCCTGCCCCTCCTGCCCCTCTCCTGCACCTCTCCTGCCCCTCTCCTGCCCCTCTCCTGCACCTCTCCTGCCCCTCTCCTGCCCCTCTCCTGCCCCTCTCCTGCCCCTCTCCTGCACCTCTCCTGCCCCTCTCCTGCCCCTCTCCTGCACCTCTCCTGCACCTCTCCTGCCCCTCTCCTGCACCTCTCCTGCCCCTCTCCTGCACCTCTCCTGCACCTCTCCTGCACCTCTCCTCCCCTCTCCTGCACCTCTCCTGCCCCTCTCCTGCCCCTCTCCTGCCCCTCTCCTGCACCTCTCCTGCCCCTCCTGCACCTCTCCTGCCCCTCTCCTGCCCCTCTCCTGCCCCTCTCCTGCCCCTCTCCTGCACCTCTCCTGCACCTCTCCTGCCCTGGCTCCTGCCCCTCTCCTGCCCTCTCCTGCACCTCTCCTGCCCCTCTCCTGCCTCTCCCCCTCTCCTGCTCCTCTCCTGCCCCCTCCTTTCCCTGCCCCTGCACCTCTCCTGCCCTCCTCCTGCCCCTCTCCTGCCCCTCTCCTGCACCTCTCCTGCACCTCTCCTGCCCCCCTCCTGCCCCTCTCCTGCACCTCTCGCTGCACCTCGCTCCCTCCCTGCACCTCTCCTGCCCCCCTCTCCTGCCTGCACCTCTCTCCTCCTGCCCCTCTCCTGCCCTCCTCTCCTGCGCCTCTCCTGCACCTCTCCTGCCCCTCCCCTCTCCTGCACCTCTCCTGCCCCTCTCCTGCACCTCTCCTGCACCTCTCCTGCACCTCTCCTGCGCCTCTCCTGCACCTCTCCTGCCCTCTCCTGCACCTCTCCTGCACCTCTCCTGCCCTCCCTGCACCTCTCCTGCACCTCTCCTGCCCCTCTCCTCCCTCTCCCTCTCCTCCTCCTCTCCTCTCCTGCCCCTCTCCCCTCTCCTCTCCTGCTCCTCTCCTGCCCCTCTCCCTCTCCCTCTCCTCCCTCTCCTCCCTCCTCTCCTCTGCCCTCCTCCTCTCCTCTCCTCCCCTCTCCTCCTCTCTCTCCTCTCCTCTGCCTCCCCCTCCCTCCTCCCTCTCTCCTCTCCCTCCCTCTCTCCTCTCCTCTCCTCCCTGCCTCTCCCTGCCCCTCCTCTCCTCTCCTCCCTCTCTGCCTCCCTCTCCTCTCTCCCTGCCTCCCTCTCCTCTCCTCCTCCTCCCCTCTGCCTCCTCTCTCCCCTCTGCCCTCTCTCTGCCTCCCTCTCCCTCCTCTGCCTCCCCTCTGCTCCTCTCCCCTCTCTCCTCTCCTCTCCTCTCTCCCTCTCTCTCCTCCTCTGCTCCCTCCTCTGCCTCCCTCCTCCCTCCTCTCCTCCCTCCCCTCCTCTCCTCCCTCTCTCTCCTCCCTCTCCTCCCTCTCCCTCCTCCTCTCCCTGCTCCTCTCCTCCCTGCTCCTCTCCTCCCTCTCCTCCTCTCCTCTCCCTGCTCCTCTCCTCCTCCTCTCTCCTCTCCCTCCTCCTCCTCCTCCTCTCCTCTCCTCTCCTCCCTCTCCTCTCCCTCCTCTCCTCCTCCTCTCCTCCCCTCCTCCCTGCTCCTCTCCCTCCCTCTCCCTGCTCCTCTCCTCTCCCTCTCCTCCCTCTCCTCTCCTCTCCTCCCTCCCTCTCCTCTCTCCCTCTCCCTGCTCCTCCTCCCTCCTCTCCCTCCCTCTCCTCTCCTCTCCCTCCTCTCCTGCCTCTCCTCTCCTCTCCTCTGCCTCTCCTGCCCCTCCTCTCCTCCTCTCCTCCCCTCCTCTCCTGCTCCTCTCCTGCTCCTCTCCTCCCTCTCCTCTCCTCTCCTCCCTCTCTCCTCTCCTCTCCTCTCTCTCCTCCCTCTGCCTCTCTCCTCCTCTCCTGCCTCTCTCCCTCTCCTCTCCTCCTCTCCTCTCCTCTCCTCCCTCCCTGCCTCTCTCTCCTCCCTCTCCCTCTCTGCTCCTCTCTCCTCCCTCTCCTGCCTCTCCTCCTCCTCTCCTCCCTCTCTCCTCCTCCCTCCTCCTCTCCTCTCCTCTCCTGCTCCTCTCCTGCCCCTCTCCTCTCCTCTCCTCTCCCTCCTCTCCTCTCCTCTCCTCTCTCCTCCCTCCTCTGCCCTCCTCTCCTCCTCTCCTCTCCTCCCTCTCTCCTCTCCCTCCTCTCCTCCCTCCTCTCCTCCTCTGCTCCTCTCCTCTCCTCTCTCCCTCCTCCTCTGCCTCTCCTCTCCTGCCTCCCTCCTCCCTCTCTCTCCTCTCCCCTCTCCTCTCCTCTCCTCTCCTCTCCCTCTCCTCCTCTCCTCTCCTCTCCTGCTCCTCTCCCTCTGCCTCTCCTGCCCTCTCCTCTCCTCTCCTCTCCTCTCCTCTCCTCTCCTCCCTCTCCTCTCCTCCCTCCTCTCCTCTCCCTCCTCTCCTCCCCTCTCCTCCCTCTCCTCTGCCTCTCCTCTCCTCTCTCTGCCTCCCTCTGCCCTCCTCCTCCTCCCTGCTCCTCTCCCTCCTCTCCTCTCCTCTGCCCTCTCCTCCCTCTCCTGCTCCTCTCCTCTCCCTCCTCTCCTCCTCCTCTCCTCTCCTGCTCCTCTCCCTCTCTCCTCCTCTCCTCTCTCCTCTCCTCCTCTCCTCCTCCCTCTCCTCTCCTGCCTCCCTCTGCCTCCTCTCCTCCCTCTCCTCTCCTCCTCTCCTCCCCTCTCCTCTCCTCTCTCTCCCTCCTCCTCCTCCTCTCCTCCTCTCCTCTCCTCTCCTCTCCTCTCCTGCTCCTCTCCTGCTCCTCCCTCTGCCCTCCTCTCTCCTCCTCTCCCTCCTCTCCTCTCCTGCTCCCTCCTCTCCTCTCCCTCCTCTCCTCTCCTCTCCCTCCTCTCCTCTCTCTCCTCTCCTCCTCCTCCCTCTCTCTGCCTCTCCTGCTCCTCTCCTCTCCTCCCTCTCCTGCTCCCTCTGCCTCCTCCCTCCTCCTCTCCTGCTCCTCTCCTCTCCTGCCCTCTCCTGCTCCTCTCCTCTCCTCTCCTCTCCTCTCCTCTCCTCTCCCTCCTCTCCTGCTCCCTCTCCTGCTCCTCCCTCTCCTCCCTCTCCTCTCTCTGCCCTCTCCTGCTCCTCTCCTCCCTCTCCTGCCTCCTCTCCTCTCCTCTCCTCTCCTCCTCCCTCTCCTCTCCTGCTCCCTCTCCCTCCTCTCCTCTCCCTCTCCTCTCCTCTCCTCTCCTCTCCTCTCCTGCTCCTCCTCCTCTCCTCTCCTCTCCTCTCCTGCCCTCTCCTCTCCTCTCTCTCCTCCCTCCTCCTCTCCCTCTCCTCCCTCCTCTCCCTCCTCTCCTCTCCCTCTCCTCTCCTCCCTCTCCTCCTCCTCTCCTCTCCCCCTCCTCCTCTCCTGCCTCCCTCTGCCTCCTCTCCTCCCTCTGCCTCTCTCCTCCTCTCCCTGCCTCCCTCTCCTCTCCTCTCCTCCCTCTCCTGCTCCTCTCCTCTCCTCTCCTCTCCTCCCTCTCCCTCCTCTCCCTGCTCCTCTCCTCTCCTCTCCCTCTCCTCTCTCTGCCTCCTCCCCTCTCCTCTCCTCTCTCCTCCTCCTCTCCTCTCCTGCTCCCTCCTGCCTCCTCTCCTCCTCCTGCTCCTCTCCTCTCCCTCCTCCTCCCTCTGCCTCCTCTCCTCCCTCTCCTCCTCCTCCCTCCTCTCCTCCCTCTCCTCCTCTCCTCTCCTCCTCTCCTCTCCCTCCTGCTCCTCTCCTGCCCTCTCCCTGCTCCTCTCCTCTCCTCCTCTCCTCTCTCCTCTCCCTCCTCCCTCTCCTCCCCTGCTCCCTCCTCTCCTCTCCTCTCTCCCTCCTCTCCCTCTCCTGCTCCTCTCCTCTCCTCCTCCTGCTCCCTCTGCCTCTCTCCTCCTCTCCCTGCTCCTCTCCCTCTCCTCCCTCCTCTCCTCTCCTCTGCCTCTCCTCTCCTCTCCTCCCTGCCCTCTCCTCTCCTCTCCTCCTCTCCTCTCCTCCCTCCTGCTCCTCTCCTCTCCTCCTCCCTCTCCTCTCCTGCTCCTCTCTCCCTCTCCTCTCCTCTCCTCTCCTCTCCTCCCCTCCCTCTCCTCCCTCTCCTCTCTCCTCCTCTCCTGCCCTCTCTGCCTCTCCTCTCCTCTCCCTCTCCTCTCCTCTCCTCCCTCTCCTCCTCTCCTCCTCTCCTCTCCTCCTCTCCTCTCCTCTCCTCTCCCTCCTGCTCCTCTCCTCTCCTCCCTCTCCCTCCTCTCTCTGCCTCCTCTCCTCTCCTCCTCCTCTCCTCCTGCTCCTCTCCTCTCCTCTCCTCTCCTCTCCTCCCTCTCCTCTCCTCCCCTCTCCTCTCCTCCTCCCTCTCCCTCTCCTCTCCTCTCCTCCTCCTCTCCCTCCTCCCTCCTCCTCTCCTCTCCCTCCTCTCCTCCCTCTCCCTCCTCTCTCCTCCCTCTCCCTCCTCCCCTCCTCTCCTCTCCCTCTCCCTCTCCTCCTCTCCTCCTCTCTGCTCCCTCTCCTCTCCTCTCTCTCCTCTCCTCTGCCTCTCCTGCCTCCTCTCCTGCCTCCTCTCCTCTCCTCTGCCTCTCCTCTCCCTCTCCTCTCCTCTCCTCCCTCTCCTCTCCTCTCCTGCCCTCCTCCTCTCCTCTCCTCTCCTCTCCTCTCCTCTCCTCCTCCCTCCTCTCCTCTCCTCCTCTCTCCTCTCCCTGCTCCTCTCCTGCTCCTCTCCTCTGCCTCCTCCTCTCCTGCCCTCTCCCTCTCCTCCCTCTCCTCCTCCCTCTCCTCTCCTGCCCTCCTCTCCTGCTCCTCTCCTCTCCCTCTCCTCTCCTGCCCCTCTCTCCTCCTCTCCTCCCTCTCCTCTCCTCCTCTCTGCCTCCCTCCTGCTCCTCTCCTCTCCTCCCTCTCCTCTCCTCCCTCTCCTCCCTCTCCTCTCCTCTCCTCTCCTCTCCTCCTCCTGCCTCCTCTCCCTCTCCTCTCCTCTCCTCTCCTCTCCTCTCCTCTCCTCTCCCCTCTCCTGCCTCCCTCTCCTCCTCTGCTCCTCTCCTCTCCTCTCCTCTCCCTCCTCTCCTGCTCCTCTCTCCTCCCTCTCCTCCTCCTCTCCTCCTCCTGCCCTCCTCCCCTCCTCTCCTCTCCTCTCCCTCCTCTCCTCTCCTCCTCCTGCTCCCTCCCTCTCCTCTCCTCTCCTGCTCCCTCCTCTCCTCCTCCTCTCCTGCCCTCTCCTCCTCCTCTCTCCTCCCTCTCCTCTCCTCTCCTCTCCCTCTCCTCTCCTCTCCTGCCTCCTCTCCTCTCTCTCCCTCCTGCTCCTCCCTCTCCTCCCTCTCCTCTCCTCTCCTCTCCTCCTCCTCCCTCTCTCCTCCTCCCTCTGCCTCTCCTCCTCTCCTGCCTCCCTCTCCTCTCCCTCTCTCCTCTCCTCTCCTCTCCTCCCTCTCCTCTCCTGCCTCCTCTCTGCCTCCTCTCCTCTCCTCCCTCCTCTCTCTCCTCCCTCTCCTCTCCTCTCCTCTCCTCTCCTCTCCTCCTCTCCTCTCCTCCCTCTCCTGCCTCTCCTCCTCCTCTCCCTCCTGCTCCTCTCCTCTCCTGCCCTCTCCTCCCTCCTCTCCTCTCCTCTCCTCTCCTCTCTCTCCCTCCTCTCCTCTCCTCTCCCTCCTCTCCTCTCCTGCTCCTCTCCTGCTCCCTCCTCTCCTCCCTCTCCTCCTCTCTCCTCCTCTCCTCCCTGCCTCCTCTCCTCTCCCTCTCCTCTCCTCTCCTCTCCTCTCCTCCTCCTCTCCTCCTCCCTCTCCTCTCCTCTGCCTCCCTCTCCTCTCCTCTCCTCTCCTCCTCTCCCTCTCCTCTCTCCCTCCTCTCCTCTCTCTGCCTCCCTCTCCTCTCCTCTCCTCCTCCTCTCTCCTCCTCTCCCTCTCTCTCCCTCCTCCTCTCCTCTCCCTCCTCTCCTCCCTCCTGCCTCCCTCTGCCTCCTCCCTCTCTCTCCCTCTCCCTCTCTCTGCTCCTCTCCTCCCCTCTCCTCTCCTGCTCCTCTCCTCCTCTCTCCTCTCCTCTCCTCTCTCTCCCTCCTCTCCCTCTCCTGCCTCCTCTCCTCCTCTCCTCCTCCCTCTCCTCCTCTCCTCTCCTCTCCTCTCCTCTCCTGCTCCTCTCCTGCTCCTCTCCCTCCTCCCTCTCCCTCTCCCTCCTCCCTCTCCTGCTCCTCTCTCCTCTCCTCTCCCTCTCCTCTCCTCCCTCCTCTCCTCTCTCCTCCTCTCCTGCCTCTCCTCTCCCTCTCCTGCCCTCTCTCCCTCCTCTCCTCTCCTCCCTCTCTGCCTCTCTCTGCTCCCTCCTCCTCCTCTCCTCCTCTCCTCCTCCCTCTCCTCTCCTGCTCCTCTCCTGCCTCCTCTCTCCCTCCTCCTCTCCTCTCCTGCCTCCTCTCCTGCTCCTCTCCTCTCCTCTCCTCCTCCTCTCCTCTCCTCTCCCTCCTCTCCTCTCCTCTGCCTCCTCTCCTCTCTCCCTCTCCTCTGCCTCTCCTCTCCTCCCTCTCCCTCCTCTCCTCTCCCTCCTCTCCTCCTCTCCTCTCCCTCCTCTCCTCCCTCTCCCTCCCTCCCTCTCCTGCCTCTCCCTGCTCCTCTCCTCCTCTCTCCCTCCTCTCCTCTCCCTCCTGCTCCTCTCCTCTCCTCTCTCCTGCCTCCTCTCTCCCTCCTCTCCCTCCTCCTCTCCTCTCCTCTCCTCTCCTCTCCTCTCCTGCCTCCTCTCCTCTCCTCTCCTCCCTCTCCTCTCCTCTCCTCCCTCTCCTCTCCTCTCCTCTCCTCTCCCTCTCTCCTCTCCTCTCCTCCCTCTCCTCTCCTGCCTCCTCTCCTCTCCTCTCCTCTCCTCTCCTCTCCTGCCTCCTCTCCTGCCCCTCTCCTCCTCTCCTGCCTCCCTCTCCTCCTCCTCTCCTCTCCTCTCCTCCTCCTCTCTGCCTCCTCTCCTGCTCCCTCTCTCCTCCCTCCTCTCCTCTCCTGCCTCCTCTCCTGCCTCCTCCTCTCCTCCTCCCTCTCTCTCCTCCTCTCCCTCCTCCTCCCTCTGCTCCTCTCCTCTCCTCCCTCTCTCTGCCTCCCTCCTCTCCTCTCCTCTCCTCTCCTCCCTCCTCTCCTCTCCTGCCCCTCCTCTGCCTCCTCTCCTCTCCTCTCCTGCTCCTCTCCTCTCCTCTCCCTCCTCTCCTCTCCTGCCTCCTCTCCTCTCCCTCCTCTCCTCTCCTCCCTCCTGCTCCTCTCCTGCCTCCTCTCCTCCTCCTCTCCTGCTCCTCTCCTGCCTCTCTCCTCTCCTCCTCCCTCTCTCCTCCCTCTCCTCTCCCTCCTCCTCCCTGCTCCTCTCCTGCCTCTCTCTGCCCCTCTCCTGCCTCCTCTCCTGCCTCCTCTGCCTCCTCTCCTCTCCTCTCCTCCTCCTCTCCTCTCCTCCTCCCCTCCTGCTCCTCTCCCTCTCTGCCTCCCTCCTGCCTCCTCTCCTCTCCTCTCCTCTCTCTGCCTCCCTCCTGCTCCTCTCCTGCCTCCTCTCCTCTCCTCTCCCTCCTCCTCTCCTCTCCTCTCCTGCCTCCTCTCCTCCCTCTCCTCTCCTCTCCCTCTCCTGCTCCTCTCCTGCTCCTCCTCCTCTCCTGCCCCTCTCCCTCCTCTCCTCCCTCTCCTCTCCTCCCTGCCTCCCTCCTGCTCCTCTCCTCTCCTCCCTCTCCTCTCCTCCTCCCCTCTCTGCCCCTCCTCCTCCTCTCCTCCTCCCTCTCTGCTCCTCTCCTGCTCCTCTCTCCTCTCCTCCCTCTCCTCTCCTGCCTCCTCTCCTCCTCCCTCTCCTCCTCCTCTCCTCTCCTCCCTCTCTGCCTCCTCTCCTCCTCCTCTCCCTCCTCTCCTCTCCTCTCCTCTCCTGCTCCCTCTCCTCTCCCTCCTCCTCTCCTCTCCTCTCCCTCTCCTGCCTCCTCTCTGCCTCCTCCTGCCTCCTCTCTCCCTCTCCTCCCTCTCCTCTCCTCTCCCTGCCTCTCTCCTCTCCTCTCCTCTCCTCTCCTGCTCCTCCCTCCTGCTCCTCCTCTGCCTCCTCTCTGCCTCCTCTCCTCTCCTCCTGCTCCTCTCTCTCCTCTCCTCTCCTCTCTGCTCCTCTCCTGCCCTCTCCTCCCTCCTCTCCTGCTCCTCTCCTGCCTCCTCTCCTCTCCTCCTCCTCTCCTCTCCTCCTCCTCCCTGCTCTCTCCCCTCCTCTCCTCTCCTGCCTCCTCTCCTCTCCTCTCCTCCTCCTGCCTCCCTCTCCCTCCTCTCCTCTCTCTCCTCTCCTCTCCTCTCCTGCTCCTCTCCTGCCTCCTCTCCTGCTCCTCCTCCTCTCTCTCCTCCTCTCCTCTCTCTCCTCCTCCCTCCTCTCCTCTCCTCCTCTCTCCTCCTCTCCTCTCCTCCTCTCCTCTCCTCTCCTCCCTCCTGCTCCCTCTGCTCCTCCTCCTCCTCTCCTCTCCTCCCTCTGCCTCTCCTCTCCTCTCCTGCTCCTCTCCTCTCCTCTCCTCTGCCTCTCTCTGCCTCTCCTGCCTCCTCTCCCTCCTCTCCCTCTCCTCCCTCCTCTCCTCCCTCCTCTCCTCCTCTCCTCCTCTGCCTCCCTCTCCTCCTCCTCCTCTCTGCTCCTCTCCTCCTCCTCTCCTCTCCTCTCCTCTCCTGCTCCTCTCCTCCTCCTCCCTCTCTCCTCCTCTCCCTCCTCCTCTCCCTCTCCTCCCTCCTGCTCCTCTCCTCCCTCTCCTCTCCTCTCCTCCTCTCCTGCCTCCTCTCTCCTCTCCTGCCCTCCTCTCCTCCTCTCCTCCTCTCCTCTCCTCTCCTCTCCTCTCCTCCTCCTCTCCTGCCTCCTCTCCTCCCTCTCCTCCTCTCTGCTCCTCTCCTCCTCTCCTCCCTCCTCTCTGCCTCCTCTCCTCTCCTCCTCTCCTCCTCTCCTCTCTCCTCCTCTCCTGCCTCCTCCCTCCTCCTCCTCTCCTCCCTCTCCTCTCCTGCCTCCTCCTGCTCCTCTCCTCTCCTCCTCCTCTCCTCCCTCTCCTCTCCTCTCCTCTCCTCTCCTCTCCTGCCTCCTCTCTGCCTCCTCTCCTCTCCCTCCTCCTCTCCTGCTCCTCTCTCTCCCTCCTCCCTCCTCTCTCTCCTCCTGCTCCTCTCCTGCTCCTCCTCTCCTCCTCTCTCTCCTCTCTCTCCTCCTCTCCTGCTCCTCTCCTGCCTCCCTCTCCTCTCCTCCTGCCCTCTCCTGCCCTCTCCTGCTCCTCTCTCCTGCTCCTCTCCTCTCCTCTCCTGCTCCTCTCCTGCTCCTCTCCTCTCCTCTCCTCCTCCTCTCCTCTCCTGCTCCTCTCCTGCTCCTCTCCTCTCCTGCCTCCTCTCTGCCTCCTCTCCTGCTCCTCTCCTGCTCCTCTCCTGCCTCCTCTCCTCTCTCTCCCTCCTCTGCCTCCTCTCCTGCTCCTCTCTCTCCTCTCCTCTCCTCTCCTCCTCCTCTCCTGCTCCTCTCTGCCTCCCTCTGCTCCTCTCCTCCTCTCCTCTCCTCCTCTCTGCTCCTCTCCTCTCCTCTCCTCTCCTCCTCTCCTGCTCCTCTCCTCTCCTCCTCTCCTCTCCTGCCTCCTCTCCTCTCTCTCCTCTCCTGCTCCTCTCTCCTCCCTCCTGCTCCTCTCCTCCTCTCTCTGCCTCCCTCTCCTCTCTCTGCCTCCTCTCCTCTCCTGCTCCTCCCTCTCTCCTCCTCTCCCTCCTGCTCCTCTCTCTCCTCTCCTGCCTCCTCTCCTCTCCTGCTCCTCTCTCTCCTCTCCTGCTCCTCTCCTGCTCCTCTCCTGCTCCTCTCCTCTCCTCCTCTCCTGCTCCTCTCCTCTCCTCCTCCTCTCTGCTCCTCTCCTGCTCCTCTCTCCTCCTCTCCTGCTCCTCTCTCTCCTCTCCTGCTCCTCTCCTGCCTCCTCTCCTGCTCCTCCTCCTCTGCCTCCTCTCTGCTCCTCTCCTGCCTCCTCTCCTCTCCTCTCCTGCTCCTCTCTCTGCTCCTCTCTCTGCTCCTCTCCTCTCCTCTCCTGCTCCTCTCCTGCTCCTCTCCTCTCCTCCTCCTCTCCTCCTCTCTCTCCTCCTCCTGCTCCTCTCTCCTCCTCTCCTCTCCTGCTCCTCTCCTGCTCCTCTCCTCTCCTCTCCTCTCCTCTCTCTCCTCTCCTCCTCCTGCTCCTCTCTCTCCTCTCCTGCCTCTCCTCTCCTGCTCCTCTCCTGCTCCTCTCCTGCTCACCTCCTGCTCCTCTCCTGCTCCTCACCTCCTCTCCTGCTCCTCTCCTCTCCTGCTCCTCTCCTGCTCCTCTCCTGCTCCTCTCCTGCTCCTCTCCTGCTCCTCTCCTGCTCCTCTCCTGCTCCTCACCTCCTCTCCTGCTCCTCTCTGCTCCTCCTCTGCTCTCCTCTCCTGCTCCCTCCTGCTCACTACCTGCTCCTCTCCTGCTCCTCACCTCCTCTCCTGCTCCTCTCCTGCTCCTCTCCTCTCCTGCTCCTCTCCTCTCCTGCTCCTCTCCTGCTCCTCATCATCTCCTGCCCCTATCCTGCTCCGCTCCTGCTCTCTCCTCTCCTGCCTCCTCTCCTGCTCTCCTGCTCCTGCTGCGCCTTCTCCTGTATGCACTTACGTCCTGACTCCTGCTCCTTCACGCGCTCCTTAGCTCAGTAAGCAACAGTTAAACAATGCTTGGGTCGACTAAATCGCTACATTGATTGTTTTCCATAAGATCATGATACTTTGTTTCTTTTGGAAACAGAAGTCACAGACTCGGAAAATGCTTTGGCTCTCGGTACAAAGTCAAAAGTAGAGAAAGAAAAAGGCAAAATAAAACCTTTCTAAAATATAGCAAAACATGTTAAATTATGACA